>JAVHKY010000056.1:7387500-7681906 GCA_035079385.1 Aspidiotus rigidus
AGAATATCATAATTATTAATCTTTTATTTTCAGCCTACATTAACCGTCCATAGGTATGTGATGGGGCGCATATTATTACTACTCTTTCCAAGACAATAAAATGTCATGTACTATATTTCGAGTGGCTACTGAATCGTTGTTCAAAATGTTCTCTTTCTTGGTCAGGAGGCAAATGTTATCCTTTCTTCGTGCCCTGCTTAGCGCCACATAGAGTTGACCGTGTGAAAATAAATGCTCCCTTAGATCGATGCCAACTACATCTAACGTTTGCCCCTGAGATTTATTTACCGTCATGGCATACGCGAGCCGCAATGGATACTGCCTACGAATTATTTCAAGCCCTCTTTTCCCAGTTGTGAATTTGAATATAACCCGAGGAATTACGAATGTTTTTGTTTCGTCCTCAGGTTTACTGACTTGGGGAATGGATGTAATGTTTTTGTATTGAATAACTGGAGAAGATGAGGGCGCATAGCATGTTGCTCAAATCTAAGGTTACATGGATTTTGATTGAAGGCAATAGCTGTTGCGAAGGCAATTGCGTACACACCACAATCTAGACCATTTGTCTGCTTGTCCACAGTGCAATATTCCACCTCAAAACCACAGGGAAACAACCGATGTAAAAATGTATTCTGTGTATATGTTATCTGTTGAGAATTGCAACTGTCATAGACATACAGGATACCATTATTGTAATAAAATGTGACCCAATGTGAAATTTCATTCAGACGTTTGGTGGGTCTGGTCGGCAATATTTGAATGTGCCTCCCATTAAAGAGCTGTGCCGGTTTGATGTCGTCCCATAATCCCATCAAGTACACATTGACTGGGCAGAAATTAGTATTTTTACGTACTATTTCAAAAAATGCGTTAATGAGATCCCCTGACAATTCATCATGTAGAATCTCATTCTCTACGCTACCGTCCGTCATACTTTTGAAAGAAAAATATACAACTTCGAATGATACAAATGGAACAACTGTTGCGTGTATGAGTCTAATGTAAAATGATGCAACGCCGCGCCACGCGCTTCTATTTATATCAATCGTCGCTACTGCTGGATCATTTCGAGAGCATTCGAGAACTGTCAAAAAAACGGAAGGAAGAGAGCCTACTTCCAGAAACTACTCGAACGGTCAGCGAGAAACTACTCGAACGGTCAGGTTAACCGGTCGCGTCGTAGTTTGTAAGGTTGACCCGCCCTAACCACGCCCTAACGATGCGTAGGTAGCGCTTCAGATTTACCGAGTTTCCAATAGATAGCGGCACTTGAATTTTCGGCCACGCGAATTTTCGGCACGCGATTTTCTTGCGTCACTCGATTTTTTAGCGTCACGCGCGCGAGCTTACAGGTTTATATAATAGATATTTATTATTTTTGTAACATTGGAGCAGACCCGGTAAATAATTTCGATAGTGATACCCGGGTATTCAACGGGTATGAGGGTATCGGAAGAGGGAATTAGATCCGCTGGCTTGAAATACCCTACAAATACCCGCAATCCCCGGTGGAATACCCGGGATTGATAGGGTATTCATGAGGGAATCTTAGATTATCATTAATAATAATAAGCAATCGCTGATTGGTCGATTGAAATTATGATCTTTCAATTCCCTCTTGGCACCCTCAATATCCGCGGGTATTTCACGGGAATTTATAGGGAATGTCAATTCTTGAGAGGAGAAATTTTAAAATAAGATGCACCGATTTTTCATTTGATGGGATTTGCCTTCGTGCTTATTTTTACTATCGTATATGTTGTGATGTAACCACGAATGAGTAGAGACATACGAGGACGTCACACTCGCCGAACACTATAATTTTAATAACCCTTAGCAATGCTTTCCTAGGACACACGGGACTGAGACAAAAGTTCGTACTTTACCGAATACTCGTGACTAAATCTAAACCTTGAGTTAATCACAACCACACAAAGAATGTACTCGACTCTCACCTCGTTTTCCCTACGCCCTAGGAGACCATCCCGCGACTAGCTCAGATCGGAATGTACCTATAATGAGTACATCTTTGTGAGGGACGCAAGTAACTGAAGATAGACCATGGTCTGCTTTTGGTTCACTTTTTGAGATCACGTAGACTATACGAAATATCTTGATAATTGAGGATAGCGTCGTCGTTGATGTAAGCTCCACTTACTTACCAAACTGAAGGAGATAGTTTGTCGTAACTTGCGACACAACTGATGATGGGATAACACCCGAAAGTACTCTTGAATAAGCAACTAATAAAGTAGATTTGTACAATTGAAAAACCCTTTTTCAATATTAGTGCTCTACTTACACCTCACTCACTTATTATGAGTTCCGATAAAGATCATTCGCTGATAAATTTGCAGACCATTGAATCGCACCTAGATATAAACCACCTTCACGTCTAATTCCTAAATATTTGGGAGTTCTCTGAAAAAGAAATCACAATCGATCGCTATCGACTCGGGAGAAAGAATTCGTACTCTTGGAATAGAACATAGGAGTACATATTTAACATATCCTAAGTGGATATAAACTTTCCGGTCGAACCCGAAGTTCGCCTGCCTCCAGCCTAGGGATACCATCTACCACATCGATAATAATTATGAAGTAACTTATTACTTGATCACGTCAATATTACACTACGGTACTTCTAATTCAGGTAACTGTCGTCTCCTAATTCTCCTCCGTCAAGTGAAGCGAGTAACATATCATTGAGAAAAAGGAAGACTTTATTTAGTTTGTCAGCTGTAATGATCCCATCATATATATTTTTTTTTTTCGTAGATTCTATATCCTAAAAATAAGAAGAAAATTTTCCGAAACTCGTTCTTCTATGAAATTAAATAGTGGAAGTAGGCGAAAATTTTATTTTTATTTTTATGATCCTATCAGAAACTATTTAATTCGGAGGATAAATTTTGATCATGTGGTGCTAATAATATCTGAAAATGTGTCATCTTTATACTACAAAGCTGAGTGGACCACATATAGAAATGCGGAAGAAATACAGGCAAGCAGTGACAACGTTTTACCACTTATTGTCATTCATCATGCCACCTGATGCTGGTTACTTCTTTTATATCTTCCCTGCAGGTAATTGCTACGTGTTTAACCACCGGTCTGAATAAGTAACGTACGGCCGGGTTGTGCAGCAATACGTGTACACAAGAGGCAAGATGCTAGTGGCTTGTACGACCCACGTGTATCTCCGTATTGCTTTCATATGGCGATGTACAAAATTACCACGTGTGTATATTGTGCAGGCACTTAAATTATAATCAGAAGTGTTGAAATTGTTCTTTAAAACACGCATGCATCGTAAGTACATTTTTGCGAAACGATTTTCAGTGACGTAGGTAACGATTTTCAGCGTTAGCACGGAGCGTGTGAAAAAAAACGAAATAACGTCACCGATGGTCTTTTACACACGGAAAACCGTTGCGAAAAAACTATGACGTAAAAATGCCGCACGAAAACGTATACTTCCGATGTACAAATTTGTCTTCAAAGTATTTGTGTTTTAAAGCCTTGTACAGTACAAGTGTTGTATAGGTGAGTCTTTTCATAACTCGTACATACATTGTTTCACTCGCTTTGCTCGTTCCGCAAACGTATGTACTCGTTATGAAAAGACTCACCTACGCCACATGTACTGTAAATAGCCATTTTCACATTTATTTTGGGACACTCTTTGGGTCATGAACTCGAAGTACATTTAGGCCTATGTAATACATTTAAATAATATTAAAGTAAAATCAACTGAACGTCTTAGGTATAATTTTGAAGATTACACTACAAAAAAAAAAGTTCCTCATAAATGACAAGTTTGTGAATTTCATACATTTTGCAAACAGTGAGTACAGTAGAGACGCCTTTCTTATACGACTGTCAATGGGTTCGGTTTTTTGTATCAATAAAACGAATAAATGATCTTCATGAATTTGTGAAATGATACTGCTTCGTCTGAAATACACTATGTCATTCATAATTTGGCTTCAATCGCTGACAATTATGTCTCGAGAAAATGGTATTTCGTATTCATTTGCGTTTCATATTTTCCGAAAAATATATGTAAAAATTATTGACATTGTAAAATAATGGTGAAAAACAAATCTCTTTGCATCGTTGCAAATTTATACATATTCTGTATACCTAAATATCATCTTATTACGTAATTTTTTCGATTATAATACGGTAATTGTTTCGATTATAATACGCACGTTTTATACTAATTTTTAAATTTAAAATGTGGGGTGCGTATTATAATCGAGTAACAATAGATGAATCCCTAAGTTGGAAGAGTAAGAAAGCGAAGTAGATACCTCAGATAAGCTTACGAGCAAAAGAGCAAAAAAAAAAAAAATGATAAAAAAAACGAACGAAAAGAAAGGAAGAAAAAAAAACGTGAAAAATTTCGCACAATTATCGCAAGCTTCTACGGTAATTCCTACATTCAGTCAATTCGCGTATGAATAAAGCCTGCGCATTATATTATTTTATTTTATTTATTTTAAATTTGTTTATATTTAAGTGGTGCCGCCAACAGTACATAGACCAATTAAAGGCGACACCACTCACAAAATTACAAATGCATTTAATGATAATAATAATGATAATAATACTAATAATAATAATAATAATAATAATAATAATAATAATAGTAATAATAATAATAGTTAAATGATAATAATAATAATAATAATATTAATCATGAGCAGACATTATACACACACACCCCCACCAACACACACACACACAAGTAACCGGTTCCTCCTTATTAGGGCACTCAACAAATGCACTAATTCTACTTTTAAAGGTAGGCTGAAGATCTTATTATATCAGAACATCCAGACATGCAGATCTGAACTGTTTTTTCGACTGCGACAATATGTCAAGAGTATCCCCCCCAGGTTTCTTCACGTAATAAATAAAATTCTAAAATGAGGTCTTCAAATCTTGCCTGCGTATTATATATGTGTCCGTATCATAGTCGACAAAATTAATACGGCATATCAGAATTTTTTTTTACCCAAGAGAAAAAGAAATGAGAACAATGTATTGGTAAAAGTTGATTCATTTTTCAAAATTTCAGTGGTTTTAAAACCTCAAGAGTGAGAATTAATTACTGACAAGAAGAAGATTATAATGAGCGAACACAATCATAGCATACATGTAATCCTTTCATTTTCACGTTCTGAGATAACCATTGTGAATTCATGTAAAATAGTGGATGACAAGTGGGCAACCTACGACCTGCACGCTATAAGCTCTCGAATTAGACCCGCAATGGAGAACTGAAAATCGGAATAAATAATTCGATTCATCATTACCAACGGAAAGACTTCGCCAGTTTACCATATTTTTTCAAAAACAATGACAAACGTGCTGAAGAAAATAATTGGGCGTTTTTCACTTCTTCTGTTCACCTCTCCAAAATCATGAATCAAAAAGTCTCCTACAAGCAGCAGAACGTTTGCCCGAAGTGTTACAGAAAATGAAACCTCAATTTCACCCATATCTCGTTTCTTTCATCATAAGTAAATTTAGGCAATACGAGAAAAACTAAGCAACATTACGTGTGCGATGATATCCATAGCCTACCAAATGATCTGCGACGTCCAAACGAGATTTTTTTGCATAATCTTCAAAGCGATATTGGTGTCTGAAATATTATTTCAGGAACCTGAAATGCTAACTACAAGGGAAGTGTGAAACTTACATCAGTAGAGTTGATGCATCATTAAGACTACAATTTTGGACTCTATAAATTTATATAGGCTATATGTGAACCAAACGATTCTTTTCGAATTCTTTGGAAATAAGTTTCTCTTCCTTCTATCGTCCGCTTCTAATTATGCACGTCATCGCTTCACTTTGTTCCTTCGAATTCGTCCTCCACAAACTGCTGTTGATCCAAGTAGAATATTCTTCGAGTTTATCGAAGTGCGATCGCGATACGGATAGCATGAACATGTCAAATTTTCCATCCTGCCTAAGAAAAACGCGAGCTCGTATTTTCCTTCTCCTTATCATGACAATAATGCGCACTACAAAATTATACAACATATTAGGTACTTTATTGACTGTGAAGATCGTGTAAGGACTATTTTTCTTTTCTACAATTCGTGAAAACCTTATCCAACGTACCGATAGTGATGGAAGCGATCATTTTTTACTACATACGGTTTCTAATGACAGGTACGATATCGTTAGCCTTGAATAACAAAGGGTAATGAGTACGGACTTACGAAGTAGGACGAAGTTTCCTCACGAAGCCCTTCATAAGATATACGGATTTTCTAAATGACATTTGAATTATGAAAGGTAGTCACATATTAATATTCTTGTACTGGAATTTATTGAATTCCTCTTTGTCAACCTACACCCACCTGCACTTTATCAGTTTTTACGTTGATAAAAAATTCCAAATATGGGTCAGTGGGTATCAATATGTCCTTGAACTGATACTATACTCTGTTCACCGGTCCGTTCTCGAGGTATGAACTTCTATCCTTCCTTAACGTGAACAGAGTATAGCTGCAGAACTGAGCTCTGAGTTTGAAAATTGAAAGTGATTACTGATTAGCGCTGGGAGTTCATCTTCAGGTACCGCAACAGTATTACCAACATTTCTAATCAAATCAGCGTTGCTAGATATCTCTGTCATTGTGAAGAGGTACTATTTCCGTGTTCCAAGTTGTTACTCTGATCTGTGGTGAAGTGATACATTTTTGTGCTGTAATTGTGTTTTCCCTGATTAATGATTATGATTTTCCCTCGTATTTGCATCACTTTCTCGTTTGGATTCACTTTTGGTTTCCTATGTTTCCGAGTTTATTTGGAGAAGAAAGAAACGGAGAAGAAAGAAATGACATTCATTAAGCAAATCGAATTAAGGTGAGTTTCTATATTTCGCTACTTAGGCTAATTGTCTTCTGATTTCTAGAACATGAATGAATTAATACGATGATCGTTAATTCGTCCTATCTGGTAATTATAACGACCATGGTTGATTCCATATGTCTGTATGTACCTATGTCTGTAAGTAACTACTTCTTTTGTACTCGCCATTATGCGCATTCAATTTCAATCAAGTTCAAACGGTTTCTTCCATCCGAGGGAGTGAATTCCGATATCATGAGGAATACGAAATAACCACACGTTCTTCCATTTGTGAATCGAATTCAGTAAGTATGAAAGAACATCAGACAAACTTCCCCACGTATCCTTTCTTTGAAATGAATATGTTCGAGATTCATCGATGTACGTAATAATTTTAGTTATGTTTTTCCATCAGTGTGATTATAATTAATTACGATTCATATCTCTGTTGCATGATTACATCGGTAAAGCAGGATCAACAACATACACGATCGCAGTTTGTACGTGTTTGCCCGAAACGAGAATTGAGTTGTGCTTGCCCGAAAGGAGTTGATTTGTGTTTGTCCGAAAGGAGTTTAAGATCGAAGGATATACTCTTGGGTGAGTTAAACAACCTAAATTACGCGATCTAGGTATTCTTATTAATGTATAGAAGTAGTTGTACCCTGCGGGAAAACGAGGCGCAGTTATGGAGAATATTTGTGGGTCTATTTTTGGAGATGCTCCTTTTGTCATTTACCGATGGGACCCGATCGATCTGGATCAGAGAATGTAAACGAAGTAAATTTTTTGTAACACGTACGTTACACTGAAATTGTTCGTATTTCCAGAATTTGAAATTTGGAGGGGGTGATAGAATTAAAAATCTGCAGAATGAGAATACTTAATGAAAAAATTAAAAATGCGAAAACATAGCGTCATTTTTTTCAATAAAGATACAAGAGGAAATACGACGAAAAAATCTCCTGGCCCGAGCGGGAATTCACCCAAAATTTTTTCGTCATTTCCTCTGATATCCTTATCCATAAGCGATTCCCTGAATTATCAATATCCGTCATTTTTTAATTTCATTTTTTTTGTTCTTTGAAATGAAAATGTTCGAGATTTATCGATGTACGTAATAATTTTAGTTATGTTTTTCCATCAGTGTGATTATAATTAATTACGATTCATATCTCTGTTGCATGATTACATCGGTAAAGCAGGATCAACATACACGATCGCAGTTTGTACCTACGTGTTTGCCCGAAACGAGAATTGAGTTGTGCTTGCTCGAAAGGAGTTGACTTGTGTTTGTCCGAAAGGAGTTTATGATCGAAGGATACACTCTTGGGTGAGTTAAACAATCTAAATTACGCACACATTTCGGATCGCAACGCTCAATATTTGTTAATCGCGATCTATAGGAATTCTCATTAATGTAGAAGTAGTTGTACCCTGCGGTAAAACGAGGCACAGTTACATAACCAGTTTTATAAAATACTAACAATAAATAGAAATTGAAGGGCCTAGTAGAAGAAGTCGACCAATCCATTTTCATAATTTTTCAGGTAACGCTTCCAAAATTCAATATACTTTTCTGCAGCTCTGCTGCATGTCGGTCGATTAATTTTTTTTTTGATTATTATTCCCTACTGTAGAGAAAGAAAAATGAAATCTGCCGGAAAAATGCATTACACATTTTATTATCCGCGCATTCATTGTTGATTGCACGACTTCACAACTTCTTAATGAAAAGAATAAGGACTTATCGACTTCTTGATGAAAATGAACAAGATTTACCAACTTCTTCAAAACATTGTACCTGAAAAATTACATGTGGTGTGTACACTTACGAGCGTCGTTTCCCTCTGTTTAATTTGAGAATAAAGAAAAGTGCTTTTTAAATCGCAGTTCAGAAATATTATTTTTTATTGTAAATAGAACGGCAGCTGAAAGAAGTACCGTAATTAATCTGGCAAAATGATTTCACCTTAAGAAAACTCCCACTCACCGGCTACAAATGAGAAGCGCATTCGTGTTCGTATTCTAAACCTAAGTTTTGCATAGAAAGTGATAATTTCGAATTTTCAAAATTGTGATTTGTAGTCATGTTTTTTTGCTGAATCAGCATGAAATTCGTAATCTGCGTTGAATTTCGGTTAGGATAGGACTATTGGGTATCATTTTTAGTTGCCAGAGATTTTTTTCTGATGAAAATTAAGTTTTGCATAGAAAGCGATAATTTCGAAATTGTGATTTGTAGTCAAGTTTTTTTGCTGAATCAGCATGAAATTCGTAATCTGCGTTAAAATTCGGTTAGGATAGGACTATTGGGTAATCATTTTTAGTCGGCAGACATTTTTTTCTGATGAAAATTAAGTTTTGCATAGAAAGCGATAATTTCGAATTTTCGAAATTGTGATTTGTAGTCAAGTTTTTTTGCTGAATCAGCATGAAATTCGTAATCTGCGTTAAATTTCGGTTAGGATAGGACTATTGGGTATCATTTTTAGTCGCCAGTAATTTTTTTCTGATGAAAATTAAGTTTTGCATAGAAGGCGATAATTTCGAAATTTCGAAATTGTGATTTGTAGTCAAGTTTTTTTGCTGATTCAGTATGAAATTCGTAATCTGCGTTAAAATTCGGTTAGGATAGGACTATTGGGTATCATTTTTAGTCGCCAGTAATTTTTTTCTGATGAAAATTAAGTTTTGCATAGAAAGCGATAATTTCGAATTTTCGAAATTGTGATTTGTAGTCAAGTTTTTTTGCTGAATCAGCATGAAATTCGTAATCTGCGTTCAATTTCGGTTAGGATAGGACTATTGGGTATCATTTTTAGTCGCCAGAGATTTTTTTCTGATGAAAATTAAGTTTTGCATAATTTTCGAGATTGTGATTTGTAGTCAAGTTTGTTTGCTGAATCAGCATGAAATTCGTAATGTGCGTTAAATTTCGGTTAGGATAGGACTATTGGGTATCATTTTTAGTCACCAGTAATTTTTTTCTGATGAAAATTAAGTTTTGCATAGAAAGCGATAATTTCGAAATTTCGAAATTGTGATTTGTAGTCAAGTTTTTTTGCTGAATCAGCATGAAATTCGTAATGTGCGTTAAATTTCGGTTAGGATAGGACTATTGGGATCATTTTTAGTCACCAGTAATTTTTTTCTGATGAAAATTAAGTTTTGCATAGAAAGCGATAATTTCGAAATTTCGAAATTGTGATTTGTAGTCAAGTTTTTTTGCTGATTCAGCATGAAATTCGTAATCTGCGTTAAATTTCGGTTAGGATAGGACTATTGGGTATCATTATTAGTTGCCGGAGATTTTTTTCTGATGAAAATTAAGTTTTGCATAATTTTCGAGATTGTGATTTGTAGTCAAGTTTTTTTGCTGATTCAGCATGAAATTCGTAATCTGCGTTAAATTTCGGTTAGGATAGGACTATTGGGTATCATTTTTAGTCACCAGTAATTTTTTTCTGATGAAAATTAAGTTTTGCATAGAAAGCGATAATTTCGAAATTTCGAAATTGTGATTTGTAGTCAAGTTTTTTTGCTGATTCAGCATGAAATTCGTAATCTGCGTTAAATTTCGGTTAGGATAGGACTATTGGGTATCATTTTTAGTCGCCAGTAATTTTTTTCTGATGAAAATTAAGTTTTGCATAGAAGGCGATAATTTCGAAATTTCGAAATTGTGATTTCTAGTCAAGTTTTTTTGCTGATTCAGTATGAAATTCGTAATCTGCGTTAAAATTCGGTTAGGATAGGACTATTGGGTATCATTTTTAGTCGCCAGTAATTTTTTTCTGATGAAAATTAAGTTTTGCATAGAAAGCGATAATTTCGAATTTTCGAAATTGTGATTTGTAGTCAAGTTTTTTTGCTGAATCAGCATGAAATTCGTAATCTGCGTTCAATTTCGGTTAGGATAGGACTATTGGGTATCATTTTTAGTCGCCAGAGATTTTTTTCTGATGAAAATTAAGTTTTGCATAATTTTCGAGATTGTGATTTGTAGTCAAGTTTTTTTGCTGATTCAGCATGAAATTCGTAATCCGCGTTAAATTTCCGTTAGGATAGGACTATTGGGTATCATTTTTAGTTGCCAGAGATTTTTTTCTGATGAAAATTAAGTTTTGCATAGAAAGCGATAATTTCGAATTTTCGAAATTGTGATTTGTAGTCAAGTTTTTTTGCTGAATCAGGATGAAATTCGTAATCTGCGTTAAATTTCGGTTAGGATAGGACTATTGGGTATCATTTTTAGTCACCAGTAATTTTTTTCTGATGAAAATTAAGTTTTGCATAGAAAGCGATAATTTCGAAATTGTGATTTGTAGTCAAGTTTTTTTGCTGATTCAGCATGAAATTCGTAATCTGCGTTAAATTTCGGTTAGGATAGGACTATTGGGTATCATTTTTAGTCGCCAGTGATTTTTTTCTGATGAAAATTAAGTTTTGCATAGAAAGCGATAATTTCGAAATTTCGAAATTGTGATTTGTAGTCAAGTTTTTTTGCTGATTCAGCATGAAATTCGTAATCTGCGTTAAATTTCGGTTAGGATAGGACTATTGGGTATCATTTTTAGTCGGCAGGGATTTTTTTCTGATGAAAATTAAGTTTTGCATAATTTTCGAGATTGTGATTTGTAGTCAAGTTTTTTTCCTGAATCAGGATGAAATTCGTAATCTGCGTTAAAATTCGGTTAGGATACGACTATTGGGTAATCATTTTTAGTCGGCAGACATTTTTTTCTGATGAAAATTAAGTTTTGCATAGAAAGCGATAATTTCGAATTTTCGAAATTGTGATTTGTAGTCAAGTTTTTTTTCTGATTCAGCATGAAATTCGTAATCTGCGTTAAATTTCGGTTAGGATAGGACTATTGGGTATCATTTTTAGTCACCAGTAATTTTTTTCTGATGAAAATTAAGTTTTGCATAGAAAGCGATAATTTCGAAATTGTGATTTGTAGTCAAGTTTTTTTGCTGAATCGGCATGAAATTCGTAATCTGCGTTAAATTTCGGTTAGGATAGGACTATTGGGTATCATTTTTAGTCACCAGTAATTTTTTTCTGATGAAAATTAAGTTTTGCATAGAAAGCGATAATTTCGAAATTGTGATTTGTAGTCAAGTTTTTTGCTGAATCAGCATGAAATTCGTAATCTGCGTTAAATTTCGGTTAGGATAGGACTATTGGGTATCATTTTTAGTCGCCAGTAATTTTTTTCTGATGAAAATTAAGTTTTGCATAGAAAGCGATAATTTCGAATTTTCGAAATTGTGATTTGTAATCAAGTTTTTTTGCTGAATCAGGATGAAATTCGTAATCTGCGTTAAATTTCGGTTAGGATAGGACTATTGGGTATCATTTTTAGTCGCCAGTAATTTTTTTCTGATGAAAATTAAGTTTTGCATAGAAAGCGATAATTTCGAAATTGTGATTTGTAGTCAAGTTTTTTTGCTGATTCAGCATGAAATTCGTAATCTGCGTTAAATTTCGGTTAGGATAGGACTATTGGGTAATCATTTTTAGTCGGCAGACATTTTTTTCTGATGAAAATTAAGTTTTGCATAATTTTCGAGATTGTGATTTGTAGTCAAGTTTTTTTCCTGAATCAGGATGAAATTCGTAATCTGCGTTAAAATTCGGTTAGGATACGACTATTGGGTAATCATTTTTAGTCGGCAGACATTTTTTTCTGATGAAAATTAAGTTTTGCATAGAAAGCGATAATTTCGAATTTTCGAAATTGTGATTTGTAGTCAAGTTTTTTTGCTGATTCAGCATGAAATTCGTAATCTGCGTTAAATTTCGGTTAGGATAGGACTATTGGGTATCATTTTTAGTCACCAGTAATTTTTTTCTGATGAAAATTAAGTTTTGCATAATTTTCGAGATTGTGATTTGTAGTCAAGTTTGTTTGCTGAATCAGCATGAAATTCGTAATGTGCGTTAAATTTCGGTTAGGATAGGACTATTGGGTATCATTTTTAGTCGCCAGTAATTTTTTTCTGATGAAAATTAAGTTTTGCATAGAAAGCGATAATTTCGAAATTTCGAAATTGTGATTTGTAGTCAAGTTTTTTTGCTGAATCAGCATGAAATTCGTAATGTGCGTTAAATTTCGGTTAGGATAGGACTATTGGGTATCATTTTTAGTCGCCAGTAATTTTTTTCTGATGAAAATTAAGTTTTGCATAGAAAGCGATAATTTCGAATTTTCGAAATTGTGATTTGTAGTCAAGTTTTTTTGCTGAATCAGCATGAAATTCGTAATCTGCGTTCAATTTCGGTTAGGATAGGACTATTGGGTATCATTTTTAGTCGCCAGAGATTTTTTTCTGATGAAAATTAAGTTTTGCATAATTTTCGAGATTGTGATTTGTAGTCAAGTTTTTTTGCTGATTCAGCATGAAATTCGTAATCCGCGTTAAATTTCCGTTAGGATAGGACTATTGGGTATCATTTTTAGTCACCAGTAATTTTTTTCTGATGAAAATTAAGTTTTGCATAGAAAGCGATAATTTCGAAATTTCGAAATTGTGATTTGTAGTCAAGTTTTTTTGCTGATTCAGCATGAAATTCGTAATCTGCGTTAAATTTCGGTTAGGATAGGACTATTGGGTATCATTTTTAGTCGCCAGTAATTTTTTTCTGATGAAAATTAAGTTTTGCATAGAAGGCGATAATTTCGAAATTTCGAAATTGTGATTTCTAGTCAAGTTTTTTTGCTGATTCAGTATGAAATTCGTAATCTGCGTTAAAATTCGGTTAGGATAGGACTATTGGGTATCATTTTTAGTCGCCAGTAATTTTTTTCTGATGAAAATTAAGTTTTGCATAGAAAGCGATAATTTCGAATTTTCGAAATTGTGATTTGTAGTCAAGTTTTTTTGCTGAATCAGCATGAAATTCGTAATCTGCGTTCAATTTCGGTTAGGATAGGACTATTGGGTATCATTTTTAGTCGCCAGAGATTTTTTTCTGATGAAAATTAAGTTTTGCATAATTTTCGAGATTGTGATTTGTAGTCAAGTTTTTTTGCTGATTCAGCATGAAATTCGTAATCCGCGTTAAATTTCCGTTAGGATAGGACTATTGGGTATCATTTTTAGTTGCCAGAGATTTTTTTCTGATGAAAATTAAGTTTTGCATAGAAAGCGATAATTTCGAATTTTCGAAATTGTGATTTGTAGTCAAGTTTTTTTGCTGAATCAGGATGAAATTCGTAATCTGCGTTAAATTTCGGTTAGGATAGGACTATTGGGTATCATTTTTAGTCACCAGTAATTTTTTTCTGATGAAAATTAAGTTTTGCATAGAAAGCGATAATTTCGAAATTGTGATTTGTAGTCAAGTTTTTTTGCTGATTCAGCATGAAATTCGTAATCTGCGTTAAATTTCGGTTAGGATAGGACTATTGGGTATCATTTTTAGTCACCAGTAATTTTTTTCTGATGAAAATTAAGTTTTGCATAGAAAGCGATAATTTCGAAATTGTGATTTGTAGTCAAGTTTTTTTGCTGAATCGGCATGAAATTCGTAATCTGCGTTAAATTTCGGTTAGGATAGGACTATTGGGTATCATTTTTAGTCACCAGTAATTTTTTTCTGATGAAAATTAAGTTTTGCATAGAAAGCGATAATTTCGAAATTGTGATTTGTAGTCAAGTTTTTTGCTGAATCAGCATGAAATTCGTAATCTGCGTTAAATTTCGGTTAGGATAGGACTATTGGGTATCATTTTTAGTCGCCAGTAATTTTTTTCTGATGAAAATTAAGTTTTGCATAGAAAGCGATAATTTCGAATTTTCGAAATTGTGATTTGTAATCAAGTTTTTTTGCTGAATCAGGATGAAATTCGTAATCTGCGTTAAATTTCGGTTAGGATAGGACTATTGGGTATCATTTTTAGTCGCCAGTAATTTTTTTCTGATGAAAATTAAGTTTTGCATAGAAAGCGATAATTTCGAAATTGTGATTTGTAGTCAAGTTTTTTTGCTGATTCAGCATGAAATTCGTAATCTGCGTTAAATTTCGGTTAGGATAGGACTATTGGGTAATCATTTTTAGTCGGCAGACATTTTTTTCTGATGAAAATTAAGTTTTGCATAATTTTCGAGATTGTGATTTGTAGTCAAGTTTTTTTCCTGAATCAGGATGAAATTCGTAATCTGCGTTAAAATTCGGTTAGGATACGACTATTGGGTAATCATTTTTAGTCGGCAGACATTTTTTTCTGATGAAAATTAAGTTTTGCATAGAAAGCGATAATTTCGAATTTTCGAAATTGTGATTTGTAGTCAAGTTTTTTTGCTGATTCAGCATGAAATTCGTAATCTGCGTTAAATTTCGGTTAGGATAGGACTATTGGGTATCATTTTTAGTCACCAGTAATTTTTTTCTGATGAAAATTAAGTTTTGCATAATTTTCGAGATTGTGATTTGTAGTCAAGTTTGTTTGCTGAATCAGCATGAAATTCGTAATGTGCGTTAAATTTCGGTTAGGATAGGACTATTGGGTATCATTTTTAGTCGCCAGTAATTTTTTTCTGATGAAAATTAAGTTTTGCATAGAAAGCGATAATTTCGAAATTTCGAAATTGTGATCTGTAGTCAAGTTTTTTTGCTGAATCAGCATGAAATTCGTAATCTGCGTTAAATTTCGGTTAGGATAGGACTATTGGGTATCATTTTTAGTCACCAGTAATTTTTTTCTGATGAAAATTAAGTTTTGCATAGAAAGCGAAAATTTCGAAATTTCGAAATTGTGATTTGTAGTCAAGTTTTTTTGCTGAATCAGCATGAAATTCGTAATGTGCGTTAAATTTCGGTTAGGATAGGACTATTGGGTATCATTTTTAGTCGCCAGTAATTTTTTTCTGATGAAAATTAAGTTTTGCATAGAAAGCGATAATTTCGAATTTTCGAAATTGTGATTTGTAGTCAAGTTTTTTTGCTGAATCAGCATGAAATTCGTAATCTGCGTTCAATTTCGGTTAGGATAGGACTATTGGGTATCATTTTTAGTCGCCAGAGATTTTTTTCTGATGAAAATTAAGTTTTGCATAATTTTCGAGATTGTGATTTGTAGTCAAGTTTTTTTGCTGATTCAGCATGAAATTCGTAATCCGCGTTAAATTTCCGTTAGGATAGGACTATTGGGTATCATTTTTAGTTGCCAGAGATTTTTTTCTGATGAAAATTAAGTTTTGCATAGAAAGCGATAATTTCGAATTTTCGAAATTGTGATTTGTAGTCAAGTTTTTTTGCTGAATCAGGATGAAATTCGTAATCTGCGTTAAATTTCGGTTAGGATAGGACTATTGGGTATCATTTTTAGTCACCAGTAATTTTTTTCTGATGAAAATTAAGTTTTGCATAGAAAGCGATAATTTCGAAATTGTGATTTGTAGTCAAGTTTTTTTGCTGATTCAGCATGAAATTCGTAATCTGCGTTAAATTTCGGTTAGGATAGGACTATTGGGTATCATTTTTAGTCGCCAGTGATTTTTTTCTGATGAAAATTAAGTTTTGCATAGAAAGCGATAATTTCGAAATTTCGAAATTGTGATTTGTAGTCAAGTTTTTTTGCTGATTCAGCATGAAATTCGTAATCTGCGTTAAAATTCGGTTAGGATAGGACTATTGGGTATCATTTTTAGTCGCCAGTGATTTTTTTCTGATGAAAATTAAGTTTTGCATAGAAAGCGATAATTTCGAAATTTCGAAATTGTGATTTGTAGTCAAGTTTTTTTGCTGATTCAGCATGAAATTCGTAATCTGCGTTAAAATTCGGTTAGGATAGGACTATTGGGTAATCATTTTTAGTCGGCAGGGATTTTTTTCTGATGAAAATTAAGTTTTGCATAATTTTCGAGATTGTGATTTGTAGTCAAGTTTTTTTCCTGAATCAGGATGAAATTCGTAATCTGCGTTAAAATTCGGTTAGGATACGACTATTGGGTAATCATTTTTAGTCGGCAGACATTTTTTTCTGATGAAAATTAAGTTTTGCATAGAAAGCGATAATTTCGAATTTTCGAAATTGTGATTTGTAGTCAAGTTTTTTTGCTGAATCGGCATGAAATTCGTAATCTGCGTTAAATTTCGGTTAGGATAGGACTATTGGTATCATTTTTAGTCACCAGTAATTTTTTTCTGATGAAAATTAAGTTTTGCATAGAAAGCGATAATTTCGAAATTGTGATTTGTAGTCAAGTTTTTTGCTGAATCAGCATGAAATTCGTAATCTGCGTTAAATTTCGGTTAGGATAGGACTATTGGGTATCATTTTTAGTCGCCAGTAATTTTTTTCTGATGAAAATTAAGTTTTGCATAGAAAGCGATAATTTCGAATTTTCGAAATTGTGATTTGTAGTCAAGTTTTTTTGCTGATTCAGCATGAAATTCGTAATCTGCGTTAAATTTCGGTTAGGATAGGACTATTGGGTATCATTTTTAGTCACCAGTAATTTTTTTCTGATGAAAATTAAGTTTTGCATAATTTTCGAGATTGTGATTTGTAGTCAAGTTTGTTTGCTGAATCAGCATGAAATTCGTAATGTGCGTTAAATTTCGGTTAGGATAGGACTATTGGGTATCATTTTTAGTCGCCAGTAATTTTTTTCTGATGAAAATTAAGTTTTGCATAGAAAGCGATAATTTCGAAATTTCGAAATTGTGATTTGTAGTCAAGTTTTTTTCCTGAATCAGCATGAAATTCGTAATCTGCGTTAAATGTCGGTTAGGATAGGACTATTGGGTATCATTTTTAGTCGCCAGTAATTTTTTTCTGATGAAAATTAAGTTTTGCATAGAAAGCGATAATTTCGAATTTTCGAAATTGTGATTTTTAGTCCAGTTTTTTTGCTGAATCAGCATGAATTTCGTAATCTGCGTTAAATTTCGGTCAGGATAGGACTATTGGGTATTATTTTTAGTCGCCAGTAATTTTTTTCTGATGAAAATTAAGTTTTGCATAGAAAGCGATAATTTCGAATTTTCGAAATTGTGATTTGTAGTCAAGTTTTTTTGCTGAATCAGCATGAATTTCGTAATCTGCGTTAAATTTCGGTTAGGATAGGACTATTGGGTATTATTTTTAGTCGCCAGTAATTTTTTTCTGATGAAAATTAAGTTTTGCATAGAAAGCGATAATTTCGAATTTTCGAAATTGTGATTTTTAGTCCAGTTTTTTTGCTGAATCAGCATGAATTTCGTAATCTGCGTTAAATTTCGGTTAGGATAGGACTATTGGGTATCATTTTTAGTTGCCAAAGATTTTTTTCTGATGATAATTAAGTTTTGCATAGAAAGCGATAATTTCGAAATTGTGATTTGTAGTCAAGTTTTTTTGCTGAATCGGCATGAAATTCGTAATCTGCGTTAAAATTCGGTTAGGATAGGACTATTGGGTATCATTTTTAGTTGCCAAAGATTTTTTTCTGATGAAAATTAAGTTTTGCATAGAAAGCGATAATTTCGAATTTTCGAAATTGTGATTTGTAGTCAAGTTTTTTTGCTGATTCAGCATGAAATTCGTAATCTGCGTTAAAATTCGGTTAGGATAGGACTATTGGGTATCATTTTTAGTCGCCAGTGATTTTTTTCTGATGAAAATTAAGTTTTGCATAGAAAGCGATAATTTCGAAATTTCGAAATTGTGATTTGTAGTCAAGTTTTTTTGCTGATTCAGCATGAAATTCGTAATCTGCGTTAAAATTCGGTTAGGATAGGACTATTGGGTAATCATTTTTAGTCGGCAGGGATTTTTTTCTGATGAAAATTAAGTTTTGCATAATTTTCGAGATTGTGATTTGTAGTCAAGTTTTTTTGCTGAATCAGCATGAAATTCGTAATCTGCGTTAAATTTCGGTTAGGATAGGACTATTGGGTATCATTTTTAGTCGCCAGTAATTTTTTTCTGATGAAAATTAAGTTTTGCATAGAAAGCGATAATTTCGAATTTTCGAAATTGTGATTTGTAGTCAAGTTTTTTTGCTGAATCAGCATGAATTTCGTAATCTGCGTTAAATTTCGGTTAGGATAGGACTATTGGGTATTATTTTTAGTCGCCAGTAATTTTTTTCTGATGAAAATTAAGTTTTGCATAGAAAGCGATAATTTCGAATTTTCGAAATTGTGATTTTTAGTCCAGTTTTTTTGCTGAATCAGCATGAATTTCGTAATCTGCGTTAAATTTCGGTTAGGATAGGACTATTGGGTATCATTTTTAGTTGCCAAAGATTTTTTTCTGATGAAAATTAAGTTTTGCATAGAAAGCGATAATTTCGAATTTTCGAAATTGTGATTTGTAGTCAAGTTTTTTTGCTGATTCAGTATGAAATTCGTAATCTGCGTTAAAATTCGGTTAGGATAGGACTATTAGGTATCATTTTTAGTTGCCAAAGATTTTTTTCTGATGAAAATTAAGTTTTGCATAGAAACCGATAATTTCGAATTTTCGAAATTGTGATTTGTAGTCAAGTTTTTTTGCTGATTCAGTATGAAATTCGTAATCTGCGTTAAAATTCGGTTAGGATAGGACTATTGGGTATCATTTTTAGTCACCAGTAATTTTTTTCTGATGAAAATTAAGTTTTGCATAGAAAGCGATAATTTCGAAATTGTGATTTGTAGTCAAGTTTTTTTGCTGAATCGGCATGAAATTCGTAATCTGCGTTAAATTTCGGTTAGGATAGGACTATTGGGTATCATTTTTAGTCACCAGTAATTTTTTTCTGATGAAAATTAAGTTTTGCATAGAAAGCGATAATTTCGAAATTGTGATTTGTAGTCAAGTTTTTTGCTGAATCAGCATGAAATTCGTAATCTGCGTTAAATTTCGGTTAGGATAGGACTATTGGGTATCATTTTTAGTCGCCAGTAATTTTTTTCTGATGAAAATTAAGTTTTGCATAGAAAGCGATAATTTCGAAATTGTGATTTGTAGTCAAGTTTTTTTGCTGATTCAGCATGAAATTCGTAATCCGCGTTAAATTTCCGTTAGGATAGGACTATTGGGTATCATTTTTAGTCGCCAGTAATTTTTTTCTGATGAAAATTAAGTTTTGCATAGAAAGCGATAATTTCGAAATTGTGATTTGTAGTCAATTTTTTTTGCTCAATCAGCATGAAATTCGTAATATGCGTTAAATTTCCGTTAGGATAGGACTATTGGGTATCATTTTTAGTCGCCAGTAATTTTTTTCTGATGAAAATTAAGTTTTGCATAGAAAGCGATAATTTCGAAATTGTGATTTGTAGTCAAGTTTTTTTGCTGATTCAGCATGAAATTCGTAATCCGCGTTAAATTTCCGTTAGGATAGGACTATTGGGTATCATTTTTAGTCGCCAGTAATTTTTTTCTGATGAAAATTAAGTTTTGCATAGAAAGCGATAATTTCGAAATTGTGATTTGTAGTCAATTTTTTTTGCTCAATCAGCATGAAATTCGTAATATGCGTTAAATTTCCGTTAGGATAGGACTATTGGGTATCATTTTTAGTCGGCAGACATTTTTTTCTGATGAAAATTAAGTTTTGCATAGAAAGCGATAATTTCGAATTTTCGAAATTGTGATTTTTAGTCCAGTTTTTTTGCTGAATCAGCATGAATTTCTTAATCTGCGTTAAATTTCGGTCAGGATAGGACTATTGGGTATTATTTTTAGTCGCCAGTAATTTTTTTCTGATGAAAATTAAGTTTTGCATAGAAAGCGATAATTTCGAAATTGTGATTTGTAGTCAAGTTTTTTTGCTTAATCGGCATGAAATTCGTAATCTGCGTTAAATTTCGGTTAGGATAGGACTATTGGGTATCATTTTTAGTCACCAGTAATTTTTTTCTGATGAAAATTAAGTTTTGCATAGAAAGCGATAATTTCGAAATTGTGATTTGTAGTCAAGTTTTTTTGCTGATTCAGCATGAAATTCGTAATCCGCGTTAAATTTCCGTTAGGATAGGACTATTGGGTATCATTTTTAGTCGGCAGGGATTTTTTTCTGATGAAAATTAAGTTTTGCATAGAAAGCGATAATTTCGAATTTTCGAAATTGTGATTTTTAGTCCAGTTTTTTTGCTGAATCAGCATGAATTTCGTAATCTGCGTTAAATTTCGGTTAGGATAGGACTATTGGGTATCATTTTTAGTTGCCAAAGATTTTTTTCTGATGATAATTAAGTTTTGCATAGAAAGCGATAATTTCGAAATTGTGATTTGTAGTCAAGTTTTTTTGCTGAATCGGCATGAAATTCGTAATCTGCGTTAAAATTCGGTTAGGATAGGACTATTGGGTATCATTTTTAGTTGCCAAAGATTTTTTTCTGATGAAAATTAAGTTTTGCATAGAAAGCGATAATTTCGAATTTTCGAAATTGTGATTTGTAGTCAAGTTTTTTTGCTGATTCAGCATGAAATTCGTAATCTGCGTTAAAATTCGGTTAGGATAGGACTATTGGGTATCATTTTTAGTCGCCAGTGATTTTTTTCTGATGAAAATTAAGTTTTGCATAGAAAGCGATAATTTCGAAATTTCGAAATTGTGATTTGTAGTCAAGTTTTTTTGCTGATTCAGCATGAAATTCGTAATCTGCGTTAAAATTCGGTTAGGATAGGACTATTGGGTAATCATTTTTAGTCGGCAGGGATTTTTTTCTGATGAAAATTAAGTTTTGCATAATTTTCGAGATTGTGATTTGTAGTCAAGTTTTTTTGCTGAATCAGCATGAAATTCGTAATCTGCGTTAAATTTCGGTTAGGATAGGACTATTGGGTATCATTTTTAGTCGCCAGTAATTTTTTTCTGATGAAAATTAAGTTTTGCATAGAAAGCGATAATTTCGAATTTTCGAAATTGTGATTTGTAGTCAAGTTTTTTTGCTGAATCAGCATGAATTTCGTAATCTGCGTTAAATTTCGGTTAGGATAGGACTATTGGGTATTATTTTTAGTCGCCAGTAATTTTTTTCTGATGAAAATTAAGTTTTGCATAGAAAGCGATAATTTCGAATTTTCGAAATTGTGATTTTTAGTCCAGTTTTTTTGCTGAATCAGCATGAATTTCGTAATCTGCGTTAAATTTCGGTTAGGATAGGACTATTGGGTATCATTTTTAGTTGCCAAAGATTTTTTTCTGATGAAAATTAAGTTTTGCATAGAAAGCGATAATTTCGAATTTTCGAAATTGTGATTTGTAGTCAAGTTTTTTTGCTGATTCAGTATGAAATTCGTAATCTGCGTTAAAATTCGGTTAGGATAGGACTATTAGGTATCATTTTTAGTTGCCAAAGATTTTTTTCTGATGAAAATTAAGTTTTGCATAGAAACCGATAATTTCGAATTTTCGAAATTGTGATTTGTAGTCAAGTTTTTTTGCTGATTCAGTATGAAATTCGTAATCTGCGTTAAAATTCGGTTAGGATAGGACTATTGGGTATCATTTTTAGTCACCAGTAATTTTTTTCTGATGAAAATTAAGTTTTGCATAGAAAGCGATAATTTCGAAATTGTGATTTGTAGTCAAGTTTTTTTGCTGAATCGGCATGAAATTCGTAATCTGCGTTAAATTTCGGTTAGGATAGGACTATTGGGTATCATTTTTAGTCACCAGTAATTTTTTTCTGATGAAAATTAAGTTTTGCATAGAAAGCGATAATTTCGAAATTGTGATTTGTAGTCAAGTTTTTTGCTGAATCAGCATGAAATTCGTAATCTGCGTTAAATTTCGGTTAGGATAGGACTATTGGGTATCATTTTTAGTCGCCAGTAATTTTTTTCTGATGAAAATTAAGTTTTGCATAGAAAGCGATAATTTCGAAATTGTGATTTGTAGTCAAGTTTTTTTGCTGATTCAGCATGAAATTCGTAATCCGCGTTAAATTTCCGTTAGGATAGGACTATTGGGTATCATTTTTAGTCGCCAGTAATTTTTTTCTGATGAAAATTAAGTTTTGCATAGAAAGCGATAATTTCGAAATTGTGATTTGTAGTCAATTTTTTTTGCTCAATCAGCATGAAATTCGTAATATGCGTTAAATTTCCGTTAGGATAGGACTATTGGGTATCATTTTTAGTCGCCAGTAATTTTTTTCTGATGAAAATTAAGTTTTGCATAGAAAGCGATAATTTCGAAATTGTGATTTGTAGTCAAGTTTTTTTGCTGATTCAGCATGAAATTCGTAATCCGCGTTAAATTTCCGTTAGGATAGGACTATTGGGTATCATTTTTAGTCGCCAGTAATTTTTTTCTGATGAAAATTAAGTTTTGCATAGAAAGCGATAATTTCGAAATTGTGATTTGTAGTCAATTTTTTTTGCTCAATCAGCATGAAATTCGTAATATGCGTTAAATTTCCGTTAGGATAGGACTATTGGGTATCATTTTTAGTCGGCAGACATTTTTTTCTGATGAAAATTAAGTTTTGCATAGAAAGCGATAATTTCGAATTTTCGAAATTGTGATTTTTAGTCCAGTTTTTTTGCTGAATCAGCATGAATTTCTTAATCTGCGTTAAATTTCGGTCAGGATAGGACTATTGGGTATTATTTTTAGTCGCCAGTAATTTTTTTCTGATGAAAATTAAGTTTTGCATAGAAAGCGATAATTTCGAAATTGTGATTTGTAGTCAAGTTTTTTTGCTTAATCGGCATGAAATTCGTAATCTGCGTTAAATTTCGGTTAGGATAGGACTATTGGGTATCATTTTTAGTCACCAGTAATTTTTTTCTGATGAAAATTAAGTTTTGCATAGAAAGCGATAATTTCGAAATTGTGATTTGTAGTCAAGTTTTTTTGCTGATTCAGCATGAAATTCGTAATCCGCGTTAAATTTCCGTTAGGATAGGACTATTGGGTATCATTTTTAGTCGGCAGGGATTTTTTTCTGATGAAAATTAAGTTTTGCATAGAAAGCGATAATTTCGAAATTTCGAAATTGTGATTTGTAGTCAAGTTTTTTTGCTGAATCGGCATGAAATTCGTAATCTGCGTTAAAATTCGGTTAGGATACGACTATTGGGTAATCATTTTTAGTCGGCAGACATTTTTTTCTGATGAAAATTAAGTTTTGCATAGAAAGCGATAATTTCGAAATTGTGATTTGTAGTCAAGTTTTTTTGCTTAATCGGCATGAAATTCGTAATCTGCGTTAAATGTCGGTTAGGATAGGACTATTGGGTATTATTTTTAGTCGCCAGTAATTTTTTTCTGATGAAAATTAAGTTTTGCATAGAAAGCGATAATTTCGAATTTTCGAAATTGTGATTTGTAGTCAAGTTTTTTTGCTGATTCAGCATGAAATTCGTAATCTGCGTTAAATTTCGGTTAGGATAGGACTATTGGGTATCATTTTTAGTCACCAGTAATTTTTTTCTGATGAAAATTAAGTTTTGCATAGAAAGCGATAATTTCGAAATTGTGATTTGTAGTCAAGTTTTTTTGCTTAATCGGCATGAAATTCGTAATCTGCGTTAAATTTCGGTTAGGATAGGACTATTGGGTATCATTTTTAGTCACCAGTAATTTTTTTCTGATGAAAATTAAGTTTTGCATAGAAAGCGATAATTTCGAAATTGTGATTTTTAGTCCAGTTTTTTTGCTGAATCAGCATGAATTTCTTAATCTGCGTTAAATTTCGGTCAGGATAGGACTATTGGGTATTATTTTTAGTCGCCAGTAATTTTTTTCTGATGAAAATTAAGTTTTGCATAGAAAGCGATAATTTCGAAATTGTGATTTGTAGTCAAGTTTTTTTGCTGAATCAGCATGAAATTCGTAATCTGCGTTAAATGTCGGTTAGGATAGGACTATTGGGTATCATTTTTAGTCACCAGTAATTTTTTTCTGATGAAAATTAAGTTTTGCATAGAAAGCGATAATTTCGAAATTGTGATTTGTAGTCAAGTTTTTTTGCTTAATCGGCATGAAATTCGTAATCTGCGTTAAATTTCGGTTAGGATAGGACTATTGGGTATCATTTTTAGTCACCAGTAATTTTTTTCTGATGAAAATTAAGTTTTGCATAGAAAGCGATAATTTCGAAATTGTGATTTGTAGTCAAGTTTTTTTGCTGAATCAGCATGAAATTCGTAATCTGCGTTAAATGTCGGTTAGGATAGGACTATTGGGTATCATTTTTAGTCGCCAGTAATTTTTTTCTGATGAAAATTAAGTTTTGCATAGAAAGCGATAATTTCGAAATTGTGATTTGTAGTCAAGTTTTTTTGCTGATTCAGCATGAAATTCGTAATCCGCGTTAAATTTCCGTTAGGATAGGACTATTGGGTATCATTTTTAGTCGCCAGTAATTTTTTTCTGATGAAAATTAAGTTTTGCATAGAAAGCGATAATTTCGAATTTTCGAAATTGTGATTTGTAGTCAAGTTTTTTTGCTGATTCAGCATGAAATTCGTAATCTGCGTTAAATTTCGGTTAGGATAGGACTATTGGGTATCATTTTTAGTCACCAGTAATTTTTTTCTGATGAAAATTAAGTTTTGCATAGAAAGCGATAATTTCGAAATTGTGATTTGTAGTCAAGTTTTTTGCTGAATCAGCATGAAATTCGTAATCTGCGTTAAATTTCGGTTAGGATAGGACTATTGGGTATCATTTTTAGTCGCCAGTAATTTTTTTCTGATGAAAATTAAGTTTTGCATAGAAAGCGATAATTTCGAAATTGTGATTTGTAGTCAAGTTTTTTTGCTGATTCAGCATGAAATTCGTAATCCGCGTTAAATTTCCGTTAGGATAGGACTATTGGGTATCATTTTTAGTCGCCAGTAATTTTTTTCTGATGAAAATTAAGTTTTGCATAGAAAGCGATAATTTCGAAATTGTGATTTGTAGTCAATTTTTTTTGCTCAATCAGCATGAAATTCGTAATATGCGTTAAATTTCCGTTAGGATAGGACTATTGGGTATTATTTTTAGTCGCCAGTAATTTTTTTCTGATGAAAATTAAGTTTTGCATAGAAAGCGATAATTTCGAATTTTCGAAATTGTGATTTGTAGTCAAGTTTTTTTGCTGATTCAGCATGAAATTCGTAATCTGCGTTAAATGTCGGTTAGGATAGGACTATTGGGTATCATTTTTAGTCACCAGTAATTTTTTTCTGATGAAAATTAAGTTTTGCATAGAAAGCGATAATTTCGAAATTGTGATTTGTAGTCAAGTTTTTTTGCTGAATCAGCATGAAATTCGTAATCTGCGTTAAATGTCGGTTAGGATAGGACTATTGGGTATCATTTTTAGTCACCAGTAATTTTTTTCTGATGAAAATTAAGTTTTGCATAGAAAGCGATAATTTCGAATTTTCGAAATTGTGATTTGTAGTCAAGTTTTTTTGCTTAATCGGCATGAATTTCGTAATCTGCGTTAAATTTCGGTCAGGATAGGACTATTGGGTATTATTTTTAGTCGCCAGTAATTTTTTTCTGATGAAAATTAAGTTTTGCATAGAAAGCGATAATTTCGAATTTTCGAAATTGTGATTTGTAGTCAAGTTTTTTTGCTGAATCAGCATGAATTTCGTAATCTGCGTTAAATTTCGGTTAGGATAGGACTATTGGGTATTATTTTTAGTCGCCAGTAATTTTTTTCTGATGAAAATTATGTTTTGCATAGAAAGCGATAATTTCGAATTTTCGAAATTGTGATTTTTAGTCCAGTTTTTTTGCTGAATCAGCATGAATTTCGTAATCTGCGTTAAATTTCGGTTAGGATAGGACTATTGGGTATTATTTTTAGTCGCCAGTAATTTTTTTCTGATGAAAATTAAGTTTTGCATAGAAAGCGATAATTTCGAATTTTCGAAATTGTGATTTGTAGTCAAGTTTTTTTGCTGAATCAGCATGAATTTCGTAATCTGCGTTAAATTTCGGTTAGGATAGGACTATTGGGTATTATTTTTAGTCGCCAGTAATTTTTTTCTGATGAAAATTAAGTTTTGCATAGAAAGCGATAATTTCGAATTTTCGAAATTGTGATTTTTAGTCCAGTTTTTTTGCTGAATCAGCATGAATTTCGTAATCTGCGTTAAATTTCGGTTAGGATAGGACTATTGGGTATTATTTTTAGTCGCCAGTAATTTTTTTCTGATGAAAATTAAGTTTTGCATAGAAAGCGATAATTTCGAAATTGTGATTTGTAGTCAAGTTTTTTTGCTGATTCAGCATGAAATTCGTAATCCGCGTTAAATTTCCGTTAGGATAGGACTATTGGGTATCATTTTTAGTCGCCAGTAATTTTTTTCTGATGAAAATTAAGTTTTGCATAGAAAGCGATAATTTCGAATTTTCGAAATTGTGATTTTTAGTCCAGTTTTTTTGCTGAATCAGCATGAATTTCGTAATCTGCGTTAAATTTCCGTTAGGATAGGACTATTGGGTATTATTTTTAGTCGCCAGTAATTTTTTTCTGATGAAAATTAAGTTTTGCATAGAAAGCGATAATTTCAAAATTGTGATTTGTAGTCAAGTTTTTTTGCTGATTCAGCATGAAATTCGTAATCCGCGTTAAATTTCCGTTAGGATAGGACTATTGGGTATCATTTTTAGTCGCCAGTAATTTTTTTCTGATGAAAATTAAGTTTTGCATAGAAAGCGATAATTTCGAAATTTCGAAATTGTGATCTGTAGTCAAGTTTTTTTGCTGAATCAGCATGAAATTCGTAATCTGCGTTAAATTTCGGTTAGGATAGGACTATTGGGTATCATTTTTAGTCACCAGTAATTTTTTTCTGATGAAAATTAAGTTTTGCATAGAAAGCGATAATTTCGAAATTGTGATTTGTAGTCAAGTTTTTTTGCTTAATCGGCATGAAATTCGTAATCTGCGTTAAATTTCGGTTAGGATAGGACTATTGGGTATTATTTTTAGTCGCCAGTAATTTTTTTCTGATGAAAATTAAGTTTTGCATAGAAAGCGATAATTTCGAATTTTCGAAATTGTGATTTGTAGTCAAGTTTTTTTGCTGATTCAGCATGAAATTCGTAATCTGCGTTAAATGTCGGTTAGGATAGGACTATTGGGTATCATTTTTAGTCACCAGTAATTTTTTTCTGATGAAAATTAAGTTTTGCATAGAAAGCGATAATTTCGAAATTGTGATTTGTAGTCAAGTTTTTTTGCTGAATCAGCATGAAATTCGTAATCTGCGTTAAATGTCGGTTAGGATAGGACTATTGGGTATCATTTTTAGTCACCAGTAATTTTTTTCTGATGAAAATTAAGTTTTGCATAGAAAGCGATAATTTCGAAATTGTGATTTGTAGTCAAGTTTTTTTGCTTAATCGGCATGAAATTCGTAATCTGCGTTAAATTTCGGTTAGGATAGGACTATTGGGTATCATTTTTAGTCGCCAGTAATTTTTTTCTGATGAAAATTAAGTTTTGCATAGAAAGCGATAATTTCGAAATTGTGATTTGTAGTCAAGTTTTTTTGCTGAATCAGCATGAAATTCGTAATCTGCGTTAAATGTCGGTTAGGATAGGACTATTGGGTATCATTTTTAGTCACCAGTAATTTTTTTCTGATGAAAATTAAGTTTTGCATAGAAAGCGATAATTTCGAAATTGTGATTTGTAGTCAAGTTTTTTTGCTTAATCGGCATGAAATTCGTAATCTGCGTTAAATTTCGGTTAGGATAGGACTATTGGGTATTATTTTTAGTCGCCAGTAATTTTTTTCTGATGAAAATTAAGTTTTGCATAGAAAGCGATAATTTCGAATTTTCGAAATTGTGATTTGTAGTCAAGTTTTTTTGCTGATTCAGCATGAAATTCGTAATCTGCGTTAAATGTCGGTTAGGATAGGACTATTGGGTATCATTTTTAGTCACCAGTAATTTTTTTCTGATGAAAATTAAGTTTTGCATAGAAAGCGATAATTTCGAAATTGTGATTTGTAGTCAAGTTTTTTTGCTGAATCAGCATGAAATTCGTAATCTGCGTTAAATGTCGGTTAGGATAGGACTATTGGGTATCATTTTTAGTCACCAGTAATTTTTTTCTGATGAAAATTAAGTTTTGCATAGAAAGCGATAATTTCGAAATTGTGATTTGTAGTCAAGTTTTTTTGCTTAATCGGCATGAAATTCGTAATCTGCGTTAAATTTCGGTTAGGATAGGACTATTGGGTATCATTTTTAGTCACCAGTAATTTTTTTCTGATGAAAATTAAGTTTTGCATAGAAAGCGATAATTTCGAAATTGTGATTTGTAGTCAAGTTTTTTTGCTGAATCAGCATGAAATTCGTAATCTGCGTTAAATGTCGGTTAGGATAGGACTATTGGGTATCATTTTTAGTCGCCAGTAATTTTTTTCTGATGAAAATTAAGTTTTGCATAGAAAGCGATAATTTCGAAATTGTGATTTGTAGTCAAGTTTTTTTCCTGAATCAGGATGAAATTCGTAATCTGCGTTAAAATTCGGTTAGGATACGACTATTGGGTAATCATTTTTAGTCGGCAGACATTTTTTTCTGATGAAAATTAAGTTTTGCATAGAAAGCGATAATTTCGAATTT
The DNA here is from genome assembly GCA_035079385.1 of Aspidiotus rigidus. Taxonomy (NCBI): domain Eukaryota; kingdom Metazoa; phylum Arthropoda; class Insecta; order Hemiptera; family Diaspididae; genus Aspidiotus; species Aspidiotus rigidus. The sequence goes on from JAVHKY010000056.1 coordinate 7,416,910, forward strand.
TCGAAATTGTGATTTGTAGTCAAGTTTTTTTGCTGAATCGGCATGAAATTCGTAATCTGCGTTAAATTTCGGTTAGGATAGGACTATTGGTATCATTTTTAGTCACCAGTAATTTTTTTCTGATGAAAATTAAGTTTTGCATAGAAAGCGATAATTTCGAAATTGTGATTTGTAGTCAAGTTTTTTGCTGAATCAGCATGAAATTCGTAATCTGCGTTAAATTTCGGTTAGGATAGGACTATTGGGTATCATTTTTAGTCGCCAGTAATTTTTTTCTGATGAAAATTAAGTTTTGCATAGAAAGCGATAATTTCGAATTTTCGAAATTGTGATTTGTAGTCAAGTTTTTTTGCTGATTCAGCATGAAATTCGTAATCTGCGTTAAATTTCGGTTAGGATAGGACTATTGGGTATCATTTTTAGTCACCAGTAATTTTTTTCTGATGAAAATTAAGTTTTGCATAATTTTCGAGATTGTGATTTGTAGTCAAGTTTGTTTGCTGAATCAGCATGAAATTCGTAATGTGCGTTAAATTTCGGTTAGGATAGGACTATTGGGTATCATTTTTAGTCGCCAGTAATTTTTTTCTGATGAAAATTAAGTTTTGCATAGAAAGCGATAATTTCGAAATTTCGAAATTGTGATTTGTAGTCAAGTTTTTTTCCTGAATCAGCATGAAATTCGTAATCTGCGTTAAATGTCGGTTAGGATAGGACTATTGGGTATCATTTTTAGTCGCCAGTAATTTTTTTCTGATGAAAATTAAGTTTTGCATAGAAAGCGATAATTTCGAATTTTCGAAATTGTGATTTTTAGTCCAGTTTTTTTGCTGAATCAGCATGAATTTCGTAATCTGCGTTAAATTTCGGTCAGGATAGGACTATTGGGTATTATTTTTAGTCGCCAGTAATTTTTTTCTGATGAAAATTAAGTTTTGCATAGAAAGCGATAATTTCGAATTTTCGAAATTGTGATTTGTAGTCAAGTTTTTTTGCTGAATCAGCATGAATTTCGTAATCTGCGTTAAATTTCGGTTAGGATAGGACTATTGGGTATTATTTTTAGTCGCCAGTAATTTTTTTCTGATGAAAATTAAGTTTTGCATAGAAAGCGATAATTTCGAATTTTCGAAATTGTGATTTTTAGTCCAGTTTTTTTGCTGAATCAGCATGAATTTCGTAATCTGCGTTAAATTTCGGTTAGGATAGGACTATTGGGTATCATTTTTAGTTGCCAAAGATTTTTTTCTGATGATAATTAAGTTTTGCATAGAAAGCGATAATTTCGAAATTGTGATTTGTAGTCAAGTTTTTTTGCTGAATCGGCATGAAATTCGTAATCTGCGTTAAAATTCGGTTAGGATAGGACTATTGGGTATCATTTTTAGTTGCCAAAGATTTTTTTCTGATGAAAATTAAGTTTTGCATAGAAAGCGATAATTTCGAATTTTCGAAATTGTGATTTGTAGTCAAGTTTTTTTGCTGATTCAGCATGAAATTCGTAATCTGCGTTAAAATTCGGTTAGGATAGGACTATTGGGTATCATTTTTAGTCGCCAGTGATTTTTTTCTGATGAAAATTAAGTTTTGCATAGAAAGCGATAATTTCGAAATTTCGAAATTGTGATTTGTAGTCAAGTTTTTTTGCTGATTCAGCATGAAATTCGTAATCTGCGTTAAAATTCGGTTAGGATAGGACTATTGGGTAATCATTTTTAGTCGGCAGGGATTTTTTTCTGATGAAAATTAAGTTTTGCATAATTTTCGAGATTGTGATTTGTAGTCAAGTTTTTTTGCTGAATCAGCATGAAATTCGTAATCTGCGTTAAATTTCGGTTAGGATAGGACTATTGGGTATCATTTTTAGTTGCCAAAGATTTTTTTCTGATGAAAATTAAGTTTTGCATAGAAAGCGATAATTTCGAATTTTCGAAATTGTGATTTGTAGTCAAGTTTTTTTGCTGATTCAGTATGAAATTCGTAATCTGCGTTAAAATTCGGTTAGGATAGGACTATTAGGTATCATTTTTAGTTGCCAAAGATTTTTTTCTGATGAAAATTAAGTTTTGCATAGAAACCGATAATTTCGAATTTTCGAAATTGTGATTTGTAGTCAAGTTTTTTTGCTGATTCAGTATGAAATTCGTAATCTGCGTTAAAATTCGGTTAGGATAGGACTATTGGGTATCATTTTTAGTCACCAGTAATTTTTTTCTGATGAAAATTAAGTTTTGCATAGAAAGCGATAATTTCGAAATTGTGATTTGTAGTCAAGTTTTTTTGCTGAATCGGCATGAAATTCGTAATCTGCGTTAAATTTCGGTTAGGATAGGACTATTGGGTATCATTTTTAGTCACCAGTAATTTTTTTCTGATGAAAATTAAGTTTTGCATAGAAAGCGATAATTTCGAAATTGTGATTTGTAGTCAAGTTTTTTGCTGAATCAGCATGAAATTCGTAATCTGCGTTAAATTTCGGTTAGGATAGGACTATTGGGTATCATTTTTAGTCGCCAGTAATTTTTTTCTGATGAAAATTAAGTTTTGCATAGAAAGCGATAATTTCGAAATTGTGATTTGTAGTCAAGTTTTTTTGCTGATTCAGCATGAAATTCGTAATCCGCGTTAAATTTCCGTTAGGATAGGACTATTGGGTATCATTTTTAGTCGCCAGTAATTTTTTTCTGATGAAAATTAAGTTTTGCATAGAAAGCGATAATTTCGAAATTGTGATTTGTAGTCAATTTTTTTTGCTCAATCAGCATGAAATTCGTAATATGCGTTAAATTTCCGTTAGGATAGGACTATTGGGTATCATTTTTAGTCGCCAGTAATTTTTTTCTGATGAAAATTAAGTTTTGCATAGAAAGCGATAATTTCGAAATTGTGATTTGTAGTCAAGTTTTTTTGCTGATTCAGCATGAAATTCGTAATCCGCGTTAAATTTCCGTTAGGATAGGACTATTGGGTATCATTTTTAGTCGCCAGTAATTTTTTTCTGATGAAAATTAAGTTTTGCATAGAAAGCGATAATTTCGAAATTGTGATTTGTAGTCAATTTTTTTTGCTCAATCAGCATGAAATTCGTAATATGCGTTAAATTTCCGTTAGGATAGGACTATTGGGTATCATTTTTAGTCGGCAGACATTTTTTTCTGATGAAAATTAAGTTTTGCATAGAAAGCGATAATTTCGAATTTTCGAAATTGTGATTTTTAGTCCAGTTTTTTTGCTGAATCAGCATGAATTTCTTAATCTGCGTTAAATTTCGGTCAGGATAGGACTATTGGGTATTATTTTTAGTCGCCAGTAATTTTTTTCTGATGAAAATTAAGTTTTGCATAGAAAGCGATAATTTCGAAATTGTGATTTGTAGTCAAGTTTTTTTGCTTAATCGGCATGAAATTCGTAATCTGCGTTAAATTTCGGTTAGGATAGGACTATTGGGTATCATTTTTAGTCACCAGTAATTTTTTTCTGATGAAAATTAAGTTTTGCATAGAAAGCGATAATTTCGAAATTGTGATTTGTAGTCAAGTTTTTTTGCTGATTCAGCATGAAATTCGTAATCCGCGTTAAATTTCCGTTAGGATAGGACTATTGGGTATCATTTTTAGTCGGCAGGGATTTTTTTCTGATGAAAATTAAGTTTTGCATAGAAAGCGATAATTTCGAAATTTCGAAATTGTGATTTGTAGTCAAGTTTTTTTGCTGAATCGGCATGAAATTCGTAATCTGCGTTAAAATTCGGTTAGGATACGACTATTGGGTAATCATTTTTAGTCGGCAGACATTTTTTTCTGATGAAAATTAAGTTTTGCATAGAAAGCGATAATTTCGAAATTGTGATTTGTAGTCAAGTTTTTTTGCTTAATCGGCATGAAATTCGTAATCTGCGTTAAATGTCGGTTAGGATAGGACTATTGGGTATTATTTTTAGTCGCCAGTAATTTTTTTCTGATGAAAATTAAGTTTTGCATAGAAAGCGATAATTTCGAATTTTCGAAATTGTGATTTGTAGTCAAGTTTTTTTGCTGATTCAGCATGAAATTCGTAATCTGCGTTAAATTTCGGTTAGGATAGGACTATTGGGTATCATTTTTAGTCACCAGTAATTTTTTTCTGATGAAAATTAAGTTTTGCATAGAAAGCGATAATTTCGAAATTGTGATTTGTAGTCAAGTTTTTTTGCTTAATCGGCATGAAATTCGTAATCTGCGTTAAATTTCGGTTAGGATAGGACTATTGGGTATCATTTTTAGTCACCAGTAATTTTTTTCTGATGAAAATTAAGTTTTGCATAGAAAGCGATAATTTCGAAATTGTGATTTTTAGTCCAGTTTTTTTGCTGAATCAGCATGAATTTCTTAATCTGCGTTAAATTTCGGTCAGGATAGGACTATTGGGTATTATTTTTAGTCGCCAGTAATTTTTTTCTGATGAAAATTAAGTTTTGCATAGAAAGCGATAATTTCGAAATTGTGATTTGTAGTCAAGTTTTTTTGCTGAATCAGCATGAAATTCGTAATCTGCGTTAAATGTCGGTTAGGATAGGACTATTGGGTATCATTTTTAGTCACCAGTAATTTTTTTCTGATGAAAATTAAGTTTTGCATAGAAAGCGATAATTTCGAAATTGTGATTTGTAGTCAAGTTTTTTTGCTTAATCGGCATGAAATTCGTAATCTGCGTTAAATTTCGGTTAGGATAGGACTATTGGGTATCATTTTTAGTCACCAGTAATTTTTTTCTGATGAAAATTAAGTTTTGCATAGAAAGCGATAATTTCGAAATTGTGATTTGTAGTCAAGTTTTTTTGCTGAATCAGCATGAAATTCGTAATCTGCGTTAAATGTCGGTTAGGATAGGACTATTGGGTATCATTTTTAGTCGCCAGTAATTTTTTTCTGATGAAAATTAAGTTTTGCATAGAAAGCGATAATTTCGAAATTGTGATTTGTAGTCAAGTTTTTTTGCTGATTCAGCATGAAATTCGTAATCCGCGTTAAATTTCCGTTAGGATAGGACTATTGGGTATCATTTTTAGTCGCCAGTAATTTTTTTCTGATGAAAATTAAGTTTTGCATAGAAAGCGATAATTTCGAATTTTCGAAATTGTGATTTGTAGTCAAGTTTTTTTGCTGATTCAGCATGAAATTCGTAATCTGCGTTAAATTTCGGTTAGGATAGGACTATTGGGTATCATTTTTAGTCACCAGTAATTTTTTTCTGATGAAAATTAAGTTTTGCATAGAAAGCGATAATTTCGAAATTGTGATTTGTAGTCAAGTTTTTTGCTGAATCAGCATGAAATTCGTAATCTGCGTTAAATTTCGGTTAGGATAGGACTATTGGGTATCATTTTTAGTCGCCAGTAATTTTTTTCTGATGAAAATTAAGTTTTGCATAGAAAGCGATAATTTCGAAATTGTGATTTGTAGTCAAGTTTTTTTGCTGATTCAGCATGAAATTCGTAATCCGCGTTAAATTTCCGTTAGGATAGGACTATTGGGTATCATTTTTAGTCGCCAGTAATTTTTTTCTGATGAAAATTAAGTTTTGCATAGAAAGCGATAATTTCGAAATTGTGATTTGTAGTCAATTTTTTTTGCTCAATCAGCATGAAATTCGTAATATGCGTTAAATTTCCGTTAGGATAGGACTATTGGGTATTATTTTTAGTCGCCAGTAATTTTTTTCTGATGAAAATTAAGTTTTGCATAGAAAGCGATAATTTCGAATTTTCGAAATTGTGATTTGTAGTCAAGTTTTTTTGCTGATTCAGCATGAAATTCGTAATCTGCGTTAAATGTCGGTTAGGATAGGACTATTGGGTATCATTTTTAGTCACCAGTAATTTTTTTCTGATGAAAATTAAGTTTTGCATAGAAAGCGATAATTTCGAAATTGTGATTTGTAGTCAAGTTTTTTTGCTGAATCAGCATGAAATTCGTAATCTGCGTTAAATGTCGGTTAGGATAGGACTATTGGGTATCATTTTTAGTCACCAGTAATTTTTTTCTGATGAAAATTAAGTTTTGCATAGAAAGCGATAATTTCGAATTTTCGAAATTGTGATTTGTAGTCAAGTTTTTTTGCTTAATCGGCATGAATTTCGTAATCTGCGTTAAATTTCGGTCAGGATAGGACTATTGGGTATTATTTTTAGTCGCCAGTAATTTTTTTCTGATGAAAATTAAGTTTTGCATAGAAAGCGATAATTTCGAATTTTCGAAATTGTGATTTGTAGTCAAGTTTTTTTGCTGAATCAGCATGAATTTCGTAATCTGCGTTAAATTTCGGTTAGGATAGGACTATTGGGTATTATTTTTAGTCGCCAGTAATTTTTTTCTGATGAAAATTATGTTTTGCATAGAAAGCGATAATTTCGAATTTTCGAAATTGTGATTTTTAGTCCAGTTTTTTTGCTGAATCAGCATGAATTTCGTAATCTGCGTTAAATTTCGGTTAGGATAGGACTATTGGGTATTATTTTTAGTCGCCAGTAATTTTTTTCTGATGAAAATTAAGTTTTGCATAGAAAGCGATAATTTCGAATTTTCGAAATTGTGATTTGTAGTCAAGTTTTTTTGCTGAATCAGCATGAATTTCGTAATCTGCGTTAAATTTCGGTTAGGATAGGACTATTGGGTATTATTTTTAGTCGCCAGTAATTTTTTTCTGATGAAAATTAAGTTTTGCATAGAAAGCGATAATTTCGAATTTTCGAAATTGTGATTTTTAGTCCAGTTTTTTTGCTGAATCAGCATGAATTTCGTAATCTGCGTTAAATTTCGGTTAGGATAGGACTATTGGGTATTATTTTTAGTCGCCAGTAATTTTTTTCTGATGAAAATTAAGTTTTGCATAGAAAGCGATAATTTCGAAATTGTGATTTGTAGTCAAGTTTTTTTGCTGATTCAGCATGAAATTCGTAATCCGCGTTAAATTTCCGTTAGGATAGGACTATTGGGTATCATTTTTAGTCGCCAGTAATTTTTTTCTGATGAAAATTAAGTTTTGCATAGAAAGCGATAATTTCGAATTTTCGAAATTGTGATTTTTAGTCCAGTTTTTTTGCTGAATCAGCATGAATTTCGTAATCTGCGTTAAATTTCCGTTAGGATAGGACTATTGGGTATTATTTTTAGTCGCCAGTAATTTTTTTCTGATGAAAATTAAGTTTTGCATAGAAAGCGATAATTTCAAAATTGTGATTTGTAGTCAAGTTTTTTTGCTGATTCAGCATGAAATTCGTAATCCGCGTTAAATTTCCGTTAGGATAGGACTATTGGGTATCATTTTTAGTCGCCAGTAATTTTTTTCTGATGAAAATTAAGTTTTGCATAGAAAGCGATAATTTCGAAATTTCGAAATTGTGATCTGTAGTCAAGTTTTTTTGCTGAATCAGCATGAAATTCGTAATCTGCGTTAAATTTCGGTTAGGATAGGACTATTGGGTATCATTTTTAGTCACCAGTAATTTTTTTCTGATGAAAATTAAGTTTTGCATAGAAAGCGATAATTTCGAAATTGTGATTTGTAGTCAAGTTTTTTTGCTTAATCGGCATGAAATTCGTAATCTGCGTTAAATTTCGGTTAGGATAGGACTATTGGGTATTATTTTTAGTCGCCAGTAATTTTTTTCTGATGAAAATTAAGTTTTGCATAGAAAGCGATAATTTCGAATTTTCGAAATTGTGATTTGTAGTCAAGTTTTTTTGCTGATTCAGCATGAAATTCGTAATCTGCGTTAAATGTCGGTTAGGATAGGACTATTGGGTATCATTTTTAGTCACCAGTAATTTTTTTCTGATGAAAATTAAGTTTTGCATAGAAAGCGATAATTTCGAAATTGTGATTTGTAGTCAAGTTTTTTTGCTGAATCAGCATGAAATTCGTAATCTGCGTTAAATGTCGGTTAGGATAGGACTATTGGGTATCATTTTTAGTCACCAGTAATTTTTTTCTGATGAAAATTAAGTTTTGCATAGAAAGCGATAATTTCGAAATTGTGATTTGTAGTCAAGTTTTTTTGCTTAATCGGCATGAAATTCGTAATCTGCGTTAAATTTCGGTTAGGATAGGACTATTGGGTATCATTTTTAGTCGCCAGTAATTTTTTTCTGATGAAAATTAAGTTTTGCATAGAAAGCGATAATTTCGAAATTGTGATTTGTAGTCAAGTTTTTTTGCTGAATCAGCATGAAATTCGTAATCTGCGTTAAATGTCGGTTAGGATAGGACTATTGGGTATCATTTTTAGTCACCAGTAATTTTTTTCTGATGAAAATTAAGTTTTGCATAGAAAGCGATAATTTCGAAATTGTGATTTGTAGTCAAGTTTTTTTGCTTAATCGGCATGAAATTCGTAATCTGCGTTAAATTTCGGTTAGGATAGGACTATTGGGTATCATTTTTAGTCACCAGTAATTTTTTTCTGATGAAAATTAAGTTTTGCATAGAAAGCGATAATTTCGAAATTGTGATTTGTAGTCAAGTTTTTTTGCTGAATCAGCATGAAATTCGTAATCTGCGTTAAATGTCGGTTAGGATAGGACTATTGGGTATCATTTTTAGTCGCCAGTAATTTTTTTCTGATGAAAATTAAGTTTTGCATAGAAAGCGATAATTTCGAAATTGTGATTTGTAGTCAAGTTTTTTTGCTGATTCAGCATGAAATTCGTAATCCGCGTTAAATTTCCGTTAGGATAGGACTATTGGGTATCATTTTTAGTCGCCAGTAATTTTTTTCTGATGAAAATTAAGTTTTGCATAGAAAGCGATAATTTCGAAATTGTGATTTGTAGTCAAGTTTTTTTGCTTAATCGGCATGAAATTCGTAATCTGCGTTAAATTTCGGTTAGGATAGGACTATTGGGTATTATTTTTAGTCGCCAGTAATTTTTTTCTGATGAAAATTAAGTTTTGCATAGAAAGCGATAATTTTGAATTTTCGAAATTGTGATTTGTAGTCAAGTTTTTTTGCTGATTCAGCATGAAATTCGTAATCTGCGTTAAATGTCGGTTAGGATAGGACTATTGGGTATCATTTTTAGTCACCAGTAATTTTTTTCTGATGAAAATTAAGTTTTGCATAGAAAGCGATAATTTCGAATTTTCGAAATTGTGATTTGTAGTCAAGTTTTTTTGCTTAATCGGCATGAATTTCGTAATCTGCGTTAAATTTCGGTCAGGATAGGACTATTGGGTATTATTTTTAGTCGCCAGTAATTTTTTTCTGATGAAAATTAAGTTTTGCATAGAAAGCGATAATTTCGAATTTTCGAAATTGTGATTTGTAGTCCAGTTTTTTTGCTGAATCAGCATGAATTTCGTAATCTGCGTTAAATTTCGGTTAGGATAGGACTATTGGGTATTATTTTTAGTCGCCAGTAATTTTTTTCTGATGAAAATTAAGTTTTGCATAGAAAGCGATAATTTCGAAATTGTGATTTGTAGTCAAGTTTTTTTGCTGATTCAGCATGAAATTCGTAATCCGCGTTAAATTTCCGTTAGGATAGGACTATTGGGTATCATTTTTAGTCGCCAGTAATTTTTTTCTGATGAAAATTAAGTTTTGCATAGAAAGCGATAATTTCGAAATTTCGAAATTGTGATCTGTAGTCAAGTTTTTTTGCTGAATCAGCATGAAATTCGTAATCTGCGTTAAATTTCGGTTAGGATAGGACTATTGGGTATCATTTTTAGTCACCAGTAATTTTTTTCTGATGAAAATTAAGTTTTGCATAGAAAGCGATAATTTCGAAATTGTGATTTGTAGTCAAGTTTTTTTGCTTAATCGGCATGAAATTCGTAATCTGCGTTAAATTTCGGTTAGGATAGGACTATTGGGTATTATTTTTAGTCGCCAGTAATTTTTTTCTGATGAAAATTAAGTTTTGCATAGAAAGCGATAATTTCGAATTTTCGAAATTGTGATTTGTAGTCAAGTTTTTTTGCTGATTCAGCATGAAATTCGTAATCTGCGTTAAATGTCGGTTAGGATAGGACTATTGGGTATCATTTTTAGTCACCAGTAATTTTTTTCTGATGAAAATTAAGTTTTGCATAGAAAGCGATAATTTCGAAATTGTGATTTGTAGTCAAGTTTTTTTGCTGAATCAGCATGAAATTCGTAATCTGCGTTAAATGTCGGTTAGGATAGGACTATTGGGTATCATTTTTAGTCACCAGTAATTTTTTTCTGATGAAAATTAAGTTTTGCATAGAAAGCGATAATTTCGAAATTGTGATTTGTAGTCAAGTTTTTTTGCTTAATCGGCATGAAATTCGTAATCTGCGTTAAATTTCGGTTAGGATAGGACTATTGGGTATCATTTTTAGTCACCAGTAATTTTTTTCTGATGAAAATTAAGTTTTGCATAGAAAGCGATAATTTCGAAATTGTGATTTGTAGTCAAGTTTTTTTGCTGAATCAGCATGAAATTCGTAATCTGCGTTAAATGTCGGTTAGGATAGGACTATTGGGTATCATTTTTAGTCACCAGTAATTTTTTTCTGATGAAAATTAAGTTTTGCATAGAAAGCGATAATTTCGAAATTTCGAAATTGTGATCTGTAGTCAAGTTTTTTTGCTGAATCAGCATGAAATTCGTAATCTGCGTTAAATTTCGGTTAGGATAGGACTATTGGGTATCATTTTTAGTCACCAGTAATTTTTTTCTGATGAAAATTAAGTTTTGCATAGAAAGCGATAATTTCGAAATTGTGATTTGTAGTCAAGTTTTTTTGCTTAATCGGCATGAAATTCGTAATCTGCGTTAAATTTCGGTTAGGATAGGACTATTGGGTATTATTTTTAGTCGCCAGTAATTTTTTTCTGATGAAAATTAAGTTTTGCATAGAAAGCGATAATTTCGAATTTTCGAAATTGTGATTTGTAGTCAAGTTTTTTTGCTGATTCAGCATGAAATTCGTAATCTGCGTTAAATGTCGGTTAGGATAGGACTATTGGGTATCATTTTTAGTCACCAGTAATTTTTTTCTGATGAAAATTAAGTTTTGCATAGAAAGCGATAATTTCGAAATTGTGATTTGTAGTCAAGTTTTTTTGCTGAATCAGCATGAAATTCGTAATCTGCGTTAAATGTCGGTTAGGATAGGACTATTGGGTATCATTTTTAGTCACCAGTAATTTTTTTCTGATGAAAATTAAGTTTTGCATAGAAAGCGATAATTTCGAAATTGTGATTTGTAGTCAAGTTTTTTTGCTTAATCGGCATGAAATTCGTAATCTGCGTTAAATTTCGGTTAGGATAGGACTATTGGGTATCATTTTTAGTCGCCAGTAATTTTTTTCTGATGAAAATTAAGTTTTGCATAGAAAGCGATAATTTCGAAATTGTGATTTGTAGTCAAGTTTTTTTGCTGAATCAGCATGAAATTCGTAATCTGCGTTAAATGTCGGTTAGGATAGGACTATTGGGTATCATTTTTAGTCACCAGTAATTTTTTTCTGATGAAAATTAAGTTTTGCATAGAAAGCGATAATTTCGAAATTGTGATTTGTAGTCAAGTTTTTTTGCTTAATCGGCATGAAATTCGTAATCTGCGTTAAATTTCGGTTAGGATAGGACTATTGGGTATTATTTTTAGTCGCCAGTAATTTTTTTCTGATGAAAATTAAGTTTTGCATAGAAAGCGATAATTTCGAATTTTCGAAATTGTGATTTGTAGTCAAGTTTTTTTGCTGATTCAGCATGAAATTCGTAATCTGCGTTAAATGTCGGTTAGGATAGGACTATTGGGTATCATTTTTAGTCACCAGTAATTTTTTTCTGATGAAAATTAAGTTTTGCATAGAAAGCGATAATTTCGAAATTGTGATTTGTAGTCAAGTTTTTTTGCTGAATCAGCATGAAATTCGTAATCTGCGTTAAATGTCGGTTAGGATAGGACTATTGGGTATCATTTTTAGTCACCAGTAATTTTTTTCTGATGAAAATTAAGTTTTGCATAGAAAGCGATAATTTCGAAATTGTGATTTGTAGTCAAGTTTTTTTGCTTAATCGGCATGAAATTCGTAATCTGCGTTAAATTTCGGTTAGGATAGGACTATTGGGTATCATTTTTAGTCACCAGTAATTTTTTTCTGATGAAAATTAAGTTTTGCATAGAAAGCGATAATTTCGAAATTGTGATTTGTAGTCAAGTTTTTTTGCTGAATCAGCATGAAATTCGTAATCTGCGTTAAATGTCGGTTAGGATAGGACTATTGGGTATCATTTTTAGTCGCCAGTAATTTTTTTCTGATGAAAATTAAGTTTTGCATAGAAAGCGATAATTTCGAAATTGTGATTTGTAGTCAAGTTTTTTTGCTTAATCGGCATGAAATTCGTAATCTGCGTTAAATTTCGGTTAGGATAGGACTATTGGGTATCATTTTTAGTCACCAGTAATTTTTTTCTGATGAAAATTAAGTTTTGCATAGAAAGCGATAATTTCGAAATTGTGATTTGTAGTCAAGTTTTTTTGCTGAATCAGCATGAAATTCGTAATCTGCGTTAAATGTCGGTTAGGATAGGACTATTGGGTATCATTTTTAGTCACCAGTAATTTTTTTCTGATGAAAATTAAGTTTTGCATAGAAAGCGATAATTTCGAAATTGTGATTTGTAGTCAAGTTTTTTTGCTTAATCGGCATGAAATTCGTAATCTGCGTTAAATTTCGGTTAGGATAGGACTATTGGGTATTATTTTTAGTCGCCAGTAATTTTTTTCTGATGAAAATTAAGTTTTGCATAGAAAGCGATAATTTCGAATTTTCGAAATTGTGATTTGTAGTCAAGTTTTTTTGCTGATTCAGCATGAAATTCGTAATCTGCGTTAAATGTCGGTTAGGATAGGACTATTGGGTATCATTTTTAGTCACCAGTAATTTTTTTCTGATGAAAATTAAGTTTTGCATAGAAAGCGATAATTTCGAAATTGTGATTTGTAGTCAAGTTTTTTTGCTTAATCGGCATGAAATTCGTAATCTGCGTTAAATTTCGGTCAGGATAGGACTATTGGGTATTATTTTTAGTCGCCAGTAATTTTTTTCTGATGAAAATTAAGTTTTGCATAGAAAGCGATAATTTCGAATTTTCGAAATTGTGATTTGTAGTCAAGTTTTTTTGCTTAATCGGCATGAATTTCGTAATCTGCGTTAAATTTCGGTCAGGATAGGACTATTGGGTATTATTTTTAGTCGCCAGTAATTTTTTTCTGATGAAAATTAAGTTTTGCATAGAAAGCGATAATTTCGAATTTTCGAAATTGTGATTTGTAGTCAAGTTTTTTTGCTGAATCAGCATGAATTTCGTAATCTGCGTTAAATTTCGGTTAGGATAGGACTATTGGGTATTATTTTTAGTCGCCAGTAATTTTTTTCTGATGAAAATTAAGTTTTGCATAGAAAGCGATAATTTCGAATTTTCGAAATTGTGATTTGTAGTCAAGTTTTTTTGCTGAATCAGCATGAATTTCGTAATCTGCGTTAAATTTCGGTTAGGATAGGATATTGGGTATTATTTTTAGTCGCCAGTAATTTTTTTCTGATGAAAATTAAGTTTTGCATAGAAAGCGATAATTTCGAATTTTCGAAATTGTGATTTTTAGTCCAGTTTTTTTGCTGAATCAGCATGAATTTCGTAATCTGCGTTAAATTTCGGTTAGGATAGGACTATTGGGTATTATTTTTAGTCGCCAGTAATTTTTTTCTGATGAAAATTAAGTTTTGCATAGAAAGCGATAATTTCGAAATTGTGATTTGTAGTCAAGTTTTTTTGCTGATTCAGTATGAAATTCGTAATCCGCGTTAAATTTCCGTTAGGATAGGACTATTGGGTATCATTTTTAGTCGCCAGTAATTTTTTTCTGATGAAAATTAAGTTTTGCATAGAAAGCGATAATTTCGAATTTTCGAAATTGTGATTTTTAGTCCAGTTTTTTTGCTGAATCAGCATGAATTTCGTAATCTGCGTTAAATTTCCGTTAGGATAGGACTATTGGGTATTATTTTTAGTCGCCAGTAATTTTTTTCTGATGAAAATTAAGTTTTGCATAGAAAGCGATAATTTCGAAATTGTGATTTGTAGTCAAGTTTTTTTGCTGATTCAGCATGAAATTCGTAATCCGCGTTAAATTTCCGTTAGGATAGGACTATTGGGTATCATTTTTAGTCGCCAGTAATTTTTTTCTGATGAAAATTAAGTTTTGCATAGAAAGCGATAATTTCGAAATTTCGAAATTGTGATCTGTAGTCAAGTTTTTTTGCTGAATCAGCATGAAATTCGTAATCTGCGTTAAATTTCGGTTAGGATAGGACTATTGGGTATCATTTTTAGTCACCAGTAATTTTTTTCTGATGAAAATTAAGTTTTGCATAGAAAGCGATAATTTCGAAATTGTGATTTGTAGTCAAGTTTTTTTGCTTAATCGGCATGAAATTCGTAATCTGCGTTAAATTTCGGTTAGGATAGGACTATTGGGTATTATTTTTAGTCGCCAGTAATTTTTTTCTGATGAAAATTAAGTTTTGCATAGAAAGCGATAATTTCGAATTTTCGAAATTGTGATTTGTAGTCAAGTTTTTTTGCTGATTCAGCATGAAATTCGTAATCTGCGTTAAATGTCGGTTAGGATAGGACTATTGGGTATCATTTTTAGTCACCAGTAATTTTTTTCTGATGAAAATTAAGTTTTGCATAGAAAGCGATAATTTCGAAATTGTGATTTGTAGTCAAGTTTTTTTGCTGAATCAGCATGAAATTCGTAATCTGCGTTAAATGTCGGTTAGGATAGGACTATTGGGTATCATTTTTAGTCACCAGTAATTTTTTTCTGATGAAAATTAAGTTTTGCATAGAAAGCGATAATTTCGAAATTGTGATTTGTAGTCAAGTTTTTTTGCTTAATCGGCATGAAATTCGTAATCTGCGTTAAATTTCGGTTAGGATAGGACTATTGGGTATCATTTTTAGTCACCAGTAATTTTTTTCTGATGAAAATTAAGTTTTGCATAGAAAGCGATAATTTCGAAATTGTGATTTGTAGTCAAGTTTTTTTGCTGAATCAGCATGAAATTCGTAATCTGCGTTAAATGTCGGTTAGGATAGGACTATTGGGTATCATTTTTAGTCGCCAGTAATTTTTTTCTGATGAAAATTAAGTTTTGCATAGAAAGCGATAATTTCGAAATTGTGATTTGTAGTCAAGTTTTTTTGCTGATTCAGCATGAAATTCGTAATCCGCGTTAAATTTCCGTTAGGATAGGACTATTGGGTATCATTTTTAGTCGCCAGTAATTTTTTTCTGATGAAAATTAAGTTTTGCATAGAAAGCGATAATTTCGAAATTGTGATTTGTAGTCAAGTTTTTTTGCTGATTCAGCATGAAAAATCGTAATCCGCGTTAAATTTCCGTTAGGATAGGACTATTGGGTATCATTTTTAGTCGCCAGTAATTTTTTTCTGATGAAAATTAAGTTTTGCATAGAAAGCGATAATTTCGAAATTGTGATTTGTAGTCAAGTTTTTTTGCTGAATCAGCATGAAATTCGTAATCTGCGTTAAATGTCGGTTAGGATAGGACTATTGGGTATCATTTTTAGTCACCAGTAATTTTTTTCTGATGAAAATTAAGTTTTGCATAGAAAGCGATAATTTCGAAATTGTGATTTGTAGTCAAGTTTTTTTGCTTAATCGGCATGAAATTCGTAATCTGCGTTAAATTTCGGTTAGGATAGGACTATTGGGTATTATTTTTAGTCGCCAGTAATTTTTTTCTGATGAAAATTAAGTTTTGCATAGAAAGCGATAATTTCGAATTTTCGAAATTGTGATTTGTAGTCAAGTTTTTTTGCTGATTCAGCATGAAATTCGTAATCTGCGTTAAATGTCGGTTAGGATAGGACTATTGGGTATCATTTTTAGTCACCAGTAATTTTTTTCTGATGAAAATTAAGTTTTGCATAGAAAGCGATAATTTCGAAATTGTGATTTGTAGTCAAGTTTTTTTGCTGAATCAGCATGAAATTCGTAATCTGCGTTAAATGTCGGTTAGGATAGGACTATTGGGTATCATTTTTAGTCACCAGTAATTTTTTTCTGATGAAAATTAAGTTTTGCATAGAAAGCGATAATTTCGAAATTGTGATTTGTAGTCAAGTTTTTTTGCTTAATCGGCATGAAATTCGTAATCTGCGTTAAATTTCGGTTAGGATAGGACTATTGGGTATCATTTTTAGTCACCAGTAATTTTTTTCTGATGAAAATTAAGTTTTGCATAGAAAGCGATAATTTCGGAATTGTGATTTGTAGTCAAGTTTTTTTGCTGATTCAGCATGAAATTCGTAATCCGCGTTAAATTTCCGTTAGGATAGGACTATTGGGTATCATTTTTAGTCGCCAGTAATTTTTTTCTGATGAAAATTAAGTTTTGCATAGAAAGCGATAATTTCGAATTTTCGAAATTGTGATTTGTAGTCAAGTTTTTTTGCTGATTCAGCATGAAATTCGTAATCTGCGTTAAATTTCGGTTAGGATAGGACTATTGGGTATCATTTTTAGTCACCAGTAATTTTTTTCTGATGAAAATTAAGTTTTGCATAGAAAGCGATAATTTCGAAATTGTGATTTGTAGTCAAGTTTTTTTGCTTAATCGGCATGAAATTCGTAATCTGCGTTAAATTTCGGTTAGGATAGGACTATTGGGTATCATTTTTAGTCACCAGTAATTTTTTTCTGATGAAAATTAAGTTTTGCATAGAAAGCGATAATTTCGAAATTGTGATTTGTAGTCAAGTTTTTTTGCTGAATCAGCATGAAATTCGTAATCTGCGTTAAATGTCGGTTAGGATAGGACTATTGGGTATCATTTTTAGTCACCAGTAATTTTTTTCTGATGAAAATTAAGTTTTGCATAGAAAGCGATAATTTCGAAATTGTGATTTGTAGTCAAGTTTTTTTGCTGATTCAGCATGAAATTCGTAATCCGCGTTAAATTTCCGTTAGGATAGGACTATTGGGTATCATTTTTAGTCGCCAGTAATTTTTTTCTGATGAAAATTAAGTTTTGCATAGAAAGCGATAATTGCGAAATTGTGATTTGTAGTCAAGTTTTTTTGCTGATTCAGCATGAAATTCGTAATCCGCGTTAAATTTCCGTTAGGATAGGACTATTGGGTATCATTTTTAGTCGCCAGTAATTTTTTTCTGATGAAAATTAAGTTTTGCATAGAAAGCGATAATTTCGAAATTGTGATTTGTAGTCAAGTTTTTTTGCTGATTCAGCATGAAATTCGTAATCCGCGTTAAATTTCCGTTAGGATAGGACTATTGGGTATCATTTTTAGTCGCCAGTAATTTTTTTCTGATGAAAATTAAGTTTTGCATAGAAAGCGATAATTTCGAAATTGTGATTTGTAGTCAAGTTTTTTTGCTGAATCAGCATGAAATTCGTAATCTGCGTTAAATGTCGGTTAGGATAGGACTATTGGGTATCATTTTTAGTCACCAGTAATTTTTTTCTGATGAAAATTAAGTTTTGCATAGAAAGCGATAATTTCGAAATTGTGATTTGTAGTCAAGTTTTTTTGCTTAATCGGCATGAAATTCGTAATCTGCGTTAAATTTCGGTTAGGATAGGACTATTGGGTATTATTTTTAGTCGCCAGTAATTTTTTTCTGATGAAAATTAAGTTTTGCATAGAAAGCGATAATTTCGAATTTTCGAAATTGTGATTTGTAGTCAAGTTTTTTTGCTGATTCAGCATGAAATTCGTAATCTGCGTTAAATGTCGGTTAGGATAGGACTATTGGGTATCATTTTTAGTCACCAGTAATTTTTTTCTGATGAAAATTAAGTTTTGCATAGAAAGCGATAATTTCGAAATTGTGATTTGTAGTCAAGTTTTTTTGCTGAATCAGCATGAAATTCGTAATCCGCGTTAAATGTCGGTTAGGATAGGACTATTGGGTATCATTTTTAGTCACCAGTAATTTTTTTCTGATGAAAATTAAGTTTTGCATAGAAAGCGATAATTTCGAAATTGTGATTTGTAGTCAAGTTTTTTTGCTTAATCGGCATGAAATTCGTAATCTGCGTTAAATTTCGGTTAGGATAGGACTATTGGGTATCATTTTTAGTCACCAGTAATTTTTTTCTGATGAAAATTAAGTTTTGCATAGAAAGCGATAATTTCGAAATTGTGATTTGTAGTCAAGTTTTTTTGCTTAATCGGCATGAAATTCGTAATCTGCGTTAAATTTCGGTTAGGATAGGACTATTGGGTATTATTTTTAGTCGCCAGTAATTTTTTTCTGATGAAAATTAAGTTTTGCATAGAAAGCGATAATTTCGAATTTTCGAAATTGTGATTTGTAGTCAAGTTTTTTTGCTGATTCAGCATGAAATTCGTAATCTGCGTTAAATGTCGGTTAGGATAGGACTATTGGGTATCATTTTTAGTCACCAGTAATTTTTTTCTGATGAAAATTAAGTTTTGCATAGAAAGCGATAATTTCGAAATTGTGATTTGTAGTCAAGTTTTTTTGCTGATTCAGCATGAAATTCGTAATCCGCGTTAAATTTCCGTTAGGATAGGACTATTGGGTATCATTTTTAGTCGCCAGTAATTTTTTTCTGATGAAAATTAAGTTTTGCATAGAAAGCGATAATTTCGAATTTTCGAAATTGTGATTTGTAGTCAAGTTTTTTTGCTGATTCAGCATGAAATTCGTAATCTGCGTTAAATTTCGGTTAGGATAGGACTATTGGGTATCATTTTTAGTCACCAGTAATTTTTTTCTGATGAAAATTAAGTTTTGCATAGAAAGCGATAATTTCGAAATTGTGATTTGTAGTCAAGTTTTTTTGCTTAATCGGCATGAAATTCGTAATCTGCGTTAAATTTCGGTTAGGATAGGACTATTGGGTATCATTTTTAGTCACCAGTAATTTTTTTCTGATGAAAATTAAGTTTTGCATAGAAAGCGATAATTTCGAAATTGTGATTTGTAGTCAAGTTTTTTTGCTTAATCGGCATGAAATTCGTAATCTGCGTTAAATTTCGGTTAGGATAGGACTATTGGGTATCATTTTTAGTCACCAGTAATTTTT
The DNA here is from genome assembly GCA_035079385.1 of Aspidiotus rigidus. NCBI lineage: Eukaryota > Metazoa > Arthropoda > Insecta > Hemiptera > Diaspididae > Aspidiotus > Aspidiotus rigidus. Next base: position 7,436,035 of record JAVHKY010000056.1, read on the forward strand.
TTCTGATGAAAATTAAGTTTTGCATAGAAAGCGATAATTTCGAAATTGTGATTTGTAGTCAAGTTTTTTTGCTTAATCGGCATGAAATTCGTAATCTGCGTTAAATTTCGGTTAGGATAGGACTATTGGGTATTATTTTTAGTCGCCAGTAATTTTTTTCTGATGAAAATTAAGTTTTGCATAGAAAGCGATAATTTCGAATTTTCGAAATTGTGATTTGTAGTCAAGTTTTTTTGCTGATTCAGCATGAAATTCGTAATCTGCGTTAAATGTCGGTTAGGATAGGACTATTGGGTATCATTTTTAGTCACCAGTAATTTTTTTCTGATGAAAATTAAGTTTTGCATAGAAAGCGATAATTTCGAAATTGTGATTTGTAGTCAAGTTTTTTTGCTGATTCAGCATGAAATTCGTAATCCGCGTTAAATTTCCGTTAGGATAGGACTATTGGGTATCATTTTTAGTCGCCAGTAATTTTTTTCTGATGAAAATTAAGTTTTGCATAGAAAGCGATAATTTCGAATTTTCGAAATTGTGATTTGTAGTCAAGTTTTTTTGCTGATTCAGCATGAAATTCGTAATCTGCGTTAAATTTCGGTTAGGATAGGACTATTGGGTATCATTTTTAGTCACCAGTAATTTTTTTCTGATGAAAATTAAGTTTTGCATAGAAAGCGATAATTTCGAAATTGTGATTTGTAGTCAAGTTTTTTTGCTTAATCGGCATGAAATTCGTAATCTGCGTTAAATTTCGGTTAGGATAGGACTATTGGGTATCATTTTTAGTCACCAGTAATTTTTTTCTGATGAAAATTAAGTTTTGCATAGAAAGCGATAATTTCGAAATTGTGATTTGTAGTCAAGTTTTTTTGCTGAATCAGCATGAAATTCGTAATCTGCGTTAAATGTCGGTTAGGATAGGACTATTGGGTATCATTTTTAGTCACCAGTAATTTTTTTCTGATGAAAATTAAGTTTTGCATAGAAAGCGATAATTTCGAAATTGTGATTTGTAGTCAAGTTTTTTTGCTGATTCAGCATGAAATTCGTAATCCGCGTTAAATTTCCGTTAGGATAGGACTATTGGGTATCATTTTTAGTCGCCAGTAATTTTTTTCTGATGAAAATTAAGTTTTGCATAGAAAGCGATAATTTCGAATTTTCGAAATTGTGATTTGTAGTCAAGTTTTTTTGCTGATTCAGCATGAAATTCGTAATCTGCGTTAAATTTCGGTTAGGATAGGACTATTGGGTATCATTTTTAGTCACCAGTAATTTTTTTCTGATGAAAATTAAGTTTTGCATAGAAAGCGATAATTTCGAAATTGTGATTTGTAGTCAAGTTTTTTTGCTTAATCGGCATGAAATTCGTAATCTGCGTTAAATTTCGGTTAGGATAGGACTATTGGGTATCATTTTTAGTCACCAGTAATTTTTTTCTGATGAAAATTAAGTTTTGCATAGAAAGCGATAATTTCGAAATTGTGATTTGTAGTCAAGTTTTTTTGCTGAATCAGCATGAAATTCGTAATCTGCGTTAAATTTCGGTTAGGATAGGACTATTGGGTATTATTTTTAGTCGCCAGTAATTTTTTTCTGATGAAAATTAAGTTTTGCATAGAAAGCGATAATTTCGAATTTTCGAAATTGTGATTTGTAGTCAAGTTTTTTTGCTGATTCAGCATGAAATTCGTAATCTGCGTTAAATGTCGGTTAGGATAGGACTATTGGGTATCATTTTTAGTCACCAGTAATTTTTTTCTGATGAAAATTAAGTTTTGCATAGAAAGCGATAATTTCGAAATTGTGATTTGTAGTCAAGTTTTTTTGCTGAATCAGCATGAAATTCGTAATCCGCGTTAAATGTCGGTTAGGATAGGACTATTGGGTATCATTTTTAGTCACCAGTAATTTTTTTCTGATGAAAATTAAGTTTTGCATAGAAAGCGATAATTTCGAAATTGTGATTTGTAGTCAAGTTTTTTTGCTTAATCGGCATGAAATTCGTAATCTGCGTTAAATTTCGGTTAGGATAGGACTATTGGGTATCATTTTTAGTCACCAGTAATTTTTTTCTGATGAAAATTAAGTTTTGCATAGAAAGCGATAATTTCGAAATTGTGATTTGTAGTCAAGTTTTTTTGCTTAATCGGCATGAAATTCGTAATCTGCGTTAAATTTCGGTTAGGATAGGACTATTGGGTATTATTTTTAGTCGCCAGTAATTTTTTTCTGATGAAAATTAAGTTTTGCATAGAAAGCGATAATTTCGAATTTTCGAAATTGTGATTTGTAGTCAAGTTTTTTTGCTGATTCAGCATGAAATTCGTAATCTGCGTTAAATGTCGGTTAGGATAGGACTATTGGGTATCATTTTTAGTCACCAGTAATTTTTTTCTGATGAAAATTAAGTTTTGCATAGAAAGCGATAATTTCGAAATTGTGATTTGTAGTCAAGTTTTTTTGCTGATTCAGCATGAAATTCGTAATCCGCGTTAAATTTCCGTTAGGATAGGACTATTGGGTATCATTTTTAGTCGCCAGTAATTTTTTTCTGATGAAAATTAAGTTTTGCATAGAAAGCGATAATTTCGAATTTTCGAAATTGTGATTTGTAGTCAAGTTTTTTTGCTGATTCAGCATGAAATTCGTAATCTGCGTTAAATTTCGGTTAGGATAGGACTATTGGGTATCATTTTTAGTCACCAGTAATTTTTTTCTGATGAAAATTAAGTTTTGCATAGAAAGCGATAATTTCGAAATTGTGATTTGTAGTCAAGTTTTTTTGCTTAATCGGCATGAAATTCGTAATCTGCGTTAAATTTCGGTTAGGATAGGACTATTGGGTATCATTTTTAGTCACCAGTAATTTTTTTCTGATGAAAATTAAGTTTTGCATAGAAAGCGATAATTTCGAAATTGTGATTTGTAGTCAAGTTTTTTTGCTGAATCAGCATGAAATTCGTAATCTGCGTTAAATGTCGGTTAGGATAGGACTATTGGGTATCATTTTTAGTCACCAGTAATTTTTTTCTGATGAAAATTAAGTTTTGCATAGAAAGCGATAATTTCGAAATTGTGATTTGTAGTCAAGTTTTTTTGCTGATTCAGCATGAAATTCGTAATCCGCGTTAAATTTCCGTTAGGATAGGACTATTGGGTATCATTTTTAGTCGCCAGTAATTTTTTTCTGATGAAAATTAAGTTTTGCATAGAAAGCGATAATTTCGAATTTTCGAAATTGTGATTTGTAGTCAAGTTTTTTTGCTGATTCAGCATGAAATTCGTAATCTGCGTTAAATTTCGGTTAGGATAGGACTATTGGGTATCATTTTTAGTCACCAGTAATTTTTTTCTGATGAAAATTAAGTTTTGCATAGAAAGCGATAATTTCGAAATTGTGATTTGTAGTCAAGTTTTTTTGCTTAATCGGCATGAAATTCGTAATCTGCGTTAAATTTCGGTTAGGATAGGACTATTGGGTATCATTTTTAGTCACCAGTAATTTTTTTCTGATGAAAATTAAGTTTTGCATAGAAAGCGATAATTTCGAAATTGTGATTTGTAGTCAAGTTTTTTTGCTGAATCAGCATGAAATTCGTAATCTGCGTTAAATGTCGGTTAGGATAGGACTATTGGGTATCATTTTTAGTCGCCAGTAATTTTTTTCTGATGAAAATTAAGTTTTGCATAGAAAGCGATAATTTCGAAATTGTGATTTGTAGTCAAGTTTTTTTGCTGAATCAGCATGAAATTCGTAATCTGCGTTAAATGTCGGTTAGGATAGGACTATTGGGTATCATTTTTAGTCACCAGTAATTTTTTTCTGATGAAAATTAAGTTTTGCATAGAAAGCGATAATTTCGAAATTGTGATTTGTAGTCAAGTTTTTTTGCTTAATCGGCATGAAATTCGTAATCTGCGTTAAATTTCGGTTAGGATAGGACTATTGGGTATTATTTTTAGTCGCCAGTAATTTTTTTCTGATGAAAATTAAGTTTTGCATAGAAAGCGATAATTTCGAATTTTCGAAATTGTGATTTGTAGTCAAGTTTTTTTGCTGATTCAGCATGAAATTCGTAATCTGCGTTAAATGTCGGTTAGGATAGGACTATTGGGTATCATTTTTAGTCACCAGTAATTTTTTTCTGATGAAAATTAAGTTTTGCATAGAAAGCGATAATTTCGAAATTGTGATTTGTAGTCAAGTTTTTTTGCTGATTCAGCATGAAATTCGTAATCCGCGTTAAATTTCCGTTAGGATAGGACTATTGGGTATCATTTTTAGTCGCCAGTAATTTTTTTCTGATGAAAATTAAGTTTTGCATAGAAAGCGATAATTTCGAATTTTCGAAATTGTGATTTGTAGTCAAGTTTTTTTGCTGATTCAGCATGAAATTCGTAATCTGCGTTAAATTTCGGTTAGGATAGGACTATTGGGTATCATTTTTAGTCACCAGTAATTTTTTTCTGATGAAAATTAAGTTTTGCATAGAAAGCGATAATTTCGAAATTGTGATTTGTAGTCAAGTTTTTTTGCTTAATCGGCATGAAATTCGTAATCTGCGTTAAATTTCGGTTAGGATAGGACTATTGGGTATTATTTTTAGTCGCCAGTAATTTTTTTCTGATGAAAATTAAGTTTTGCATAGAAAGCGATAATTTCGAATTTTCGAAATTGTGATTTGTAGTCAAGTTTTTTTGCTGATTCAGCATGAAATTCGTAATCTGCGTTAAATTTCGGTTAGGATAGGACTATTGGGTATCATTTTTAGTCACCAGTAATTTTTTTCTGATGAAAATTAAGTTTTGCATAGAAAGCGATAATTTCGAAATTGTGATTTGTAGTCAAGTTTTTTTGCTTAATCGGCATGAAATTCGTAATCTGCGTTAAATTTCGGTTAGGATAGGACTATTGGGTATCATTTTTAGTCACCAGTAATTTTTTTCTGATGAAAATTAAGTTTTGCATAGAAAGCGATAATTTCGAAATTGTGATTTGTAGTCAAGTTTTTTTGCTGATTCAGCATGAAATTCGTAATCCGCGTTAAATTTCCGTTAGGATAGGACTATTGGGTATCATTTTTAGTCGCCAGTAATTTTTTTCTGATGAAAATTAAGTTTTGCATAGAAAGCGATAATTTCGAATTTTCGAAATTGTGATTTGTAGTCAAGTTTTTTTGCTGATTCAGCATGAAATTCGTAATCTGCGTTAAATTTCGGTTAGGATAGGACTATTGGGTATCATTTTTAGTCACCAGTAATTTTTTTCTGATGAAAATTAAGTTTTGCATAGAAAGCGATAATTTCGAAATTGTGATTTGTAGTCAAGTTTTTTTGCTTAATCGGCATGAAATTCGTAATCTGCGTTAAATTTCGGTTAGGATAGGACTATTGGGTATCATTTTTAGTCACCAGTAATTTTTTTCTGATGAAAATTAAGTTTTGCATAGAAAGCGATAATTTCGAAATTGTGATTTGTAGTCAAGTTTTTTTGCTGAATCAGCATGAAATTCGTAATCTGCGTTAAATGTCGGTTAGGATAGGACTATTGGGTATCATTTTTAGTCGCCAGTAATTTTTTTCTGATGAAAATTAAGTTTTGCATAGAAAGCGATAATTTCGAAATTGTGATTTGTAGTCAAGTTTTTTTGCTGAATCAGCATGAAATTCGTAATCTGCGTTAAATGTCGGTTAGGATAGGACTATTGGGTATCATTTTTAGTCACCAGTAATTTTTTTCTGATGAAAATTAAGTTTTGCATAGAAAGCGATAATTTCGAAATTGTGATTTGTAGTCAAGTTTTTTTGCTTAATCGGCATGAAATTCGTAATCTGCGTTAAATTTCGGTTAGGATAGGACTATTGGGTATTATTTTTAGTCGCCAGTAATTTTTTTCTGATGAAAATTAAGTTTTGCATAGAAAGCGATAATTTCGAATTTTCGAAATTGTGATTTGTAGTCAAGTTTTTTTGCTGATTCAGCATGAAATTCGTAATCTGCGTTAAATGTCGGTTAGGATAGGACTATTGGGTATCATTTTTAGTCACCAGTAATTTTTTTCTGATGAAAATTAAGTTTTGCATAGAAAGCGATAATTTCGAAATTGTGATTTGTAGTCAAGTTTTTTTGCTGATTCAGCATGAAATTCGTAATCCGCGTTAAATTTCCGTTAGGATAGGACTATTGGGTATCATTTTTAGTCGCCAGTAATTTTTTTCTGATGAAAATTAAGTTTTGCATAGAAAGCGATAATTTCGAATTTTCGAAATTGTGATTTGTAGTCAAGTTTTTTTGCTGATTCAGCATGAAATTCGTAATCTGCGTTAAATTTCGGTTAGGATAGGACTATTGGGTATCATTTTTAGTCACCAGTAATTTTTTTCTGATGAAAATTAAGTTTTGCATAGAAAGCGATAATTTCGAAATTGTGATTTGTAGTCAAGTTTTTTTGCTTAATCGGCATGAAATTCGTAATCTGCGTTAAATTTCGGTTAGGATAGGACTATTGGGTATTATTTTTAGTCGCCAGTAATTTTTTTCTGATGAAAATTAAGTTTTGCATAGAAAGCGATAATTTCGAATTTTCGAAATTGTGATTTGTAGTCAAGTTTTTTTGCTGATTCAGCATGAAATTCGTAATCTGCGTTAAATGTCGGTTAGGATAGGACTATTGGGTATCATTTTTAGTCACCAGTAATTTTTTTCTGATGAAAATTAAGTTTTGCATAGAAAGCGATAATTTCGAAATTGTGATTTGTAGTCAAGTTTTTTTGCTGATTCAGCATGAAATTCGTAATCCGCGTTAAATTTCCGTTAGGATAGGACTATTGGGTATCATTTTTAGTCGCCAGTAATTTTTTTCTGATGAAAATTAAGTTTTGCATAGAAAGCGATAATTTCGAATTTTCGAAATTGTGATTTGTAGTCAAGTTTTTTTGCTGATTCAGCATGAAATTCGTAATCTGCGTTAAATTTCGGTTAGGATAGGACTATTGGGTATCATTTTTAGTCACCAGTAATTTTTTTCTGATGAAAATTAAGTTTTGCATAGAAAGCGATAATTTCGAAATTGTGATTTGTAGTCAAGTTTTTTTGCTTAATCGGCATGAAATTCGTAATCTGCGTTAAATTTCGGTTAGGATAGGACTATTGGGTATTATTTTTAGTCGCCAGTAATTTTTTTCTGATGAAAATTAAGTTTTGCATAGAAAGCGATAATTTCGAATTTTCGAAATTGTGATTTGTAGTCAAGTTTTTTTGCTGATTCAGCATGAAATTCGTAATCTGCGTTAAATGTCGGTTAGGATAGGACTATTGGGTATCATTTTTAGTCACCAGTAATTTTTTTCTGATGAAAATTAAGTTTTGCATAGAAAGCGATAATTTCGAAATTGTGATTTGTAGTCAAGTTTTTTTGCTGATTCAGCATGAAATTCGTAATCCGCGTTAAATTTCCGTTAGGATAGGACTATTGGGTATCATTTTTAGTCGCCAGTAATTTTTTTCTGATGAAAATTAAGTTTTGCATAGAAAGCGATAATTTCGAATTTTCGAAATTGTGATTTGTAGTCAAGTTTTTTTGCTGATTCAGCATGAAATTCGTAATCTGCGTTAAATTTCGGTTAGGATAGGACTATTGGGTATCATTTTTAGTCACCAGTAATTTTTTTCTGATGAAAATTAAGTTTTGCATAGAAAGCGATAATTTCGAAATTGTGATTTGTAGTCAAGTTTTTTTGCTTAATCGGCATGAAATTCGTAATCTGCGTTAAATTTCGGTTAGGATAGGACTATTGGGTATCATTTTTAGTCACCAGTAATTTTTTTCTGATGAAAATTAAGTTTTGCATAGAAAGCGATAATTTCGAAATTGTGATTTGTAGTCAAGTTTTTTTGCTGAATCAGCATGAAATTCGTAATCTGCGTTAAATGTCGGTTAGGATAGGACTATTGGGTATCATTTTTAGTCGCCAGTAATTTTTTTCTGATGAAAATTAAGTTTTGCATAGAAAGCGATAATTTCGAAATTGTGATTTGTAGTCAAGTTTTTTTGCTGAATCAGCATGAAATTCGTAATCTGCGTTAAATGTCGGTTAGGATAGGACTATTGGGTATCATTTTTAGTCACCAGTAATTTTTTTCTGATGAAAATTAAGTTTTGCATAGAAAGCGATAATTTCGAAATTGTGATTTGTAGTCAAGTTTTTTTGCTTAATCGGCATGAAATTCGTAATCTGCGTTAAATTTCGGTTAGGATAGGACTATTGGGTATTATTTTTAGTCGCCAGTAATTTTTTTCTGATGAAAATTAAGTTTTGCATAGAAAGCGATAATTTCGAATTTTCGAAATTGTGATTTGTAGTCAAGTTTTTTTGCTGATTCAGCATGAAATTCGTAATCTGCGTTAAATGTCGGTTAGGATAGGACTATTGGGTATCATTTTTAGTCACCAGTAATTTTTTTCTGATGAAAATTAAGTTTTGCATAGAAAGCGATAATTTCGAAATTGTGATTTGTAGTCAAGTTTTTTTGCTGATTCAGCATGAAATTCGTAATCCGCGTTAAATTTCCGTTAGGATAGGACTATTGGGTATCATTTTTAGTCGCCAGTAATTTTTTTCTGATGAAAATTAAGTTTTGCATAGAAAGCGATAATTTCGAATTTTCGAAATTGTGATTTGTAGTCAAGTTTTTTTGCTGATTCAGCATGAAATTCGTAATCTGCGTTAAATTTCGGTTAGGATAGGACTATTGGGTATCATTTTTAGTCACCAGTAATTTTTTTCTGATGAAAATTAAGTTTTGCATAGAAAGCGATAATTTCGAAATTGTGATTTGTAGTCAAGTTTTTTTGCTTAATCGGCATGAAATTCGTAATCTGCGTTAAATTTCGGTTAGGATAGGACTATTGGGTATTATTTTTAGTCGCCAGTAATTTTTTTCTGATGAAAATTAAGTTTTGCATAGAAAGCGATAATTTCGAATTTTCGAAATTGTGATTTGTAGTCAAGTTTTTTTGCTGATTCAGCATGAAATTCGTAATCTGCGTTAAATGTCGGTTAGGATAGGACTATTGGGTATCATTTTTAGTCACCAGTAATTTTTTTCTGATGAAAATTAAGTTTTGCATAGAAAGCGATAATTTCGAAATTGTGATTTGTAGTCAAGTTTTTTTGCTGATTCAGCATGAAATTCGTAATCCGCGTTAAATTTCCGTTAGGATAGGACTATTGGGTATCATTTTTAGTCGCCAGTAATTTTTTTCTGATGAAAATTAAGTTTTGCATAGAAAGCGATAATTTCGAATTTTCGAAATTGTGATTTGTAGTCAAGTTTTTTTGCTGATTCAGCATGAAATTCGTAATCTGCGTTAAATTTCGGTTAGGATAGGACTATTGGGTATCATTTTTAGTCACCAGTAATTTTTTTCTGATGAAAATTAAGTTTTGCATAGAAAGCGATAATTTCGAAATTGTGATTTGTAGTCAAGTTTTTTTGCTTAATCGGCATGAAATTCGTAATCTGCGTTAAATTTCGGTTAGGATAGGACTATTGGGTATTATTTTTAGTCGCCAGTAATTTTTTTCTGATGAAAATTAAGTTTTGCATAGAAAGCGATAATTTCGAATTTTCGAAATTGTGATTTGTAGTCAAGTTTTTTTGCTGATTCAGCATGAAATTCGTAATCTGCGTTAAATGTCGGTTAGGATAGGACTATTGGGTATCATTTTTAGTCACCAGTAATTTTTTTCTGATGAAAATTAAGTTTTGCATAGAAAGCGATAATTTCGAAATTGTGATTTGTAGTCAAGTTTTTTTGCTGATTCAGCATGAAATTCGTAATCCGCGTTAAATTTCCGTTAGGATAGGACTATTGGGTATCATTTTTAGTCGCCAGTAATTTTTTTCTGATGAAAATTAAGTTTTGCATAGAAAGCGATAATTTCGAATTTTCGAAATTGTGATTTGTAGTCAAGTTTTTTTGCTGATTCAGCATGAAATTCGTAATCTGCGTTAAATTTCGGTTAGGATAGGACTATTGGGTATCATTTTTAGTCACCAGTAATTTTTTTCTGATGAAAATTAAGTTTTGCATAGAAAGCGATAATTTCGAAATTGTGATTTGTAGTCAAGTTTTTTTGCTTAATCGGCATGAAATTCGTAATCTGCGTTAAATTTCGGTTAGGATAGGACTATTGGGTATCATTTTTAGTCACCAGTAATTTTTTTCTGATGAAAATTAAGTTTTGCATAGAAAGCGATAATTTCGAAATTGTGATTTGTAGTCAAGTTTTTTTGCTGAATCAGCATGAAATTCGTAATCTGCGTTAAATGTCGGTTAGGATAGGACTATTGGGTATCATTTTTAGTCGCCAGTAATTTTTTTCTGATGAAAATTAAGTTTTGCATAGAAAGCGATAATTTCGAAATTGTGATTTGTAGTCAAGTTTTTTTGCTGAATCAGCATGAAATTCGTAATCTGCGTTAAATGTCGGTTAGGATAGGACTATTGGGTATCATTTTTAGTCACCAGTAATTTTTTTCTGATGAAAATTAAGTTTTGCATAGAAAGCGATAATTTCGAAATTGTGATTTGTAGTCAAGTTTTTTTGCTTAATCGGCATGAAATTCGTAATCTGCGTTAAATTTCGGTTAGGATAGGACTATTGGGTATTATTTTTAGTCGCCAGTAATTTTTTTCTGATGAAAATTAAGTTTTGCATAGAAAGCGATAATTTCGAATTTTCGAAATTGTGATTTGTAGTCAAGTTTTTTTGCTGATTCAGCATGAAATTCGTAATCTGCGTTAAATGTCGGTTAGGATAGGACTATTGGGTATCATTTTTAGTCACCAGTAATTTTTTTCTGATGAAAATTAAGTTTTGCATAGAAAGCGATAATTTCGAAATTGTGATTTGTAGTCAAGTTTTTTTGCTGATTCAGCATGAAATTCGTAATCCGCGTTAAATTTCCGTTAGGATAGGACTATTGGGTATCATTTTTAGTCGCCAGTAATTTTTTTCTGATGAAAATTAAGTTTTGCATAGAAAGCGATAATTTCGAATTTTCGAAATTGTGATTTGTAGTCAAGTTTTTTTGCTGATTCAGCATGAAATTCGTAATCTGCGTTAAATTTCGGTTAGGATAGGACTATTGGGTATCATTTTTAGTCACCAGTAATTTTTTTCTGATGAAAATTAAGTTTTGCATAGAAAGCGATAATTTCGAAATTGTGATTTGTAGTCAAGTTTTTTTGCTTAATCGGCATGAAATTCGTAATCTGCGTTAAATTTCGGTTAGGATAGGACTATTGGGTATCATTTTTAGTCACCAGTAATTTTTTTCTGATGAAAATTAAGTTTTGCATAGAAAGCGATAATTTCGAAATTGTGATTTGTAGTCAAGTTTTTTTGCTGAATCAGCATGAAATTCGTAATCTGCGTTAAATGTCGGTTAGGATAGGACTATTGGGTATCATTTTTAGTCGCCAGTAATTTTTTTCTGATGAAAATTAAGTTTTGCATAGAAAGCGATAATTTCGAAATTGTGATTTGTAGTCAAGTTTTTTTGCTGAATCAGCATGAAATTCGTAATCTGCGTTAAATGTCGGTTAGGATAGGACTATTGGGTATCATTTTTAGTCACCAGTAATTTTTTTCTGATGAAAATTAAGTTTTGCATAGAAAGCGATAATTTCGAAATTGTGATTTGTAGTCAAGTTTTTTTGCTTAATCGGCATGAAATTCGTAATCTGCGTTAAATTTCGGTTAGGATAGGACTATTGGGTATTATTTTTAGTCGCCAGTAATTTTTTTCTGATGAAAATTAAGTTTTGCATAGAAAGCGATAATTTCGAATTTTCGAAATTGTGATTTGTAGTCAAGTTTTTTTGCTGATTCAGCATGAAATTCGTAATCTGCGTTAAATGTCGGTTAGGATAGGACTATTGGGTATCATTTTTAGTCACCAGTAATTTTTTTCTGATGAAAATTAAGTTTTGCATAGAAAGCGATAATTTCGAAATTGTGATTTGTAGTCAAGTTTTTTTGCTGATTCAGCATGAAATTCGTAATCCGCGTTAAATTTCCGTTAGGATAGGACTATTGGGTATCATTTTTAGTCGCCAGTAATTTTTTTCTGATGAAAATTAAGTTTTGCATAGAAAGCGATAATTTCGAATTTTCGAAATTGTGATTTGTAGTCAAGTTTTTTTGCTGATTCAGCATGAAATTCGTAATCTGCGTTAAATTTCGGTTAGGATAGGACTATTGGGTATCATTTTTAGTCACCAGTAATTTTTTTCTGATGAAAATTAAGTTTTGCATAGAAAGCGATAATTTCGAAATTGTGATTTGTAGTCAAGTTTTTTTGCTTAATCGGCATGAAATTCGTAATCTGCGTTAAATTTCCGTTAGGATAGGACTATTGGGTATCATTTTTAGTCGCCAGTAATTTTTTTCTGATGAAAATTAAGTTTTGCATAGAAAGCGATAATTTCGAATTTTCGAAATTGTGATTTGTAGTCAAGTTTTTTTGCTGATTCAGCATGAAATTCGTAATCTGCGTTAAATTTCGGTTAGGATAGGACTATTGGGTATCATTTTTAGTCACCAGTAATTTTTTTCTGATGAAAATTAAGTTTTGCATAGAAAGCGATAATTTCGAAATTGTGATTTGTAGTCAAGTTTTTTTGCTGAATCAGCATGAAATTCGTAATCTGCGTTAAATGTCGGTTAGGATAGGACTATTGGGTATCATTTTTAGTCGCCAGTAATTTTTTTCTGATGAAAATTAAGTTTTGCATAGAAAGCGATAATTTCGAAATTGTGATTTGTAGTCAAGTTTTTTTGCTGAATCAGCATGAAATTCGTAATCTGCGTTAAATGTCGGTTAGGATAGGACTATTGGGTATCATTTTTAGTCACCAGTAATTTTTTTCTGATGAAAATTAAGTTTTGCATAGAAAGCGATAATTTCGAAATTGTGATTTGTAGTCAAGTTTTTTTGCTTAATCGGCATGAAATTCGTAATCTGCGTTAAATTTCGGTTAGGATAGGACTATTGGGTATTATTTTTAGTCGCCAGTAATTTTTTTCTGATGAAAATTAAGTTTTGCATAGAAAGCGATAATTTCGAATTTTCGAAATTGTGATTTGTAGTCAAGTTTTTTTGCTGATTCAGCATGAAATTCGTAATCTGCGTTAAATGTCGGTTAGGATAGGACTATTGGGTATCATTTTTAGTCACCAGTAATTTTTTTCTGATGAAAATTAAGTTTTGCATAGAAAGCGATAATTTCGAAATTGTGATTTGTAGTCAAGTTTTTTTGCTGATTCAGCATGAAATTCGTAATCCGCGTTAAATTTCCGTTAGGATAGGACTATTGGGTATCATTTTTAGTCGCCAGTAATTTTTTTCTGATGAAAATTAAGTTTTGCATAGAAAGCGATAATTTCGAATTTTCGAAATTGTGATTTGTAGTCAAGTTTTTTTGCTGATTCAGCATGAAATTCGTAATCTGCGTTAAATTTCGGTTAGGATAGGACTATTGGGTATCATTTTTAGTCACCAGTAATTTTTTTCTGATGAAAATTAAGTTTTGCATAGAAAGCGATAATTTCGAAATTGTGATTTGTAGTCAAGTTTTTTTGCTTAATCGGCATGAAATTCGTAATCTGCGTTAAATTTCGGTTAGGATAGGACTATTGGGTATTATTTTTAGTCGCCAGTAATTTTTTTCTGATGAAAATTAAGTTTTGCATAGAAAGCGATAATTTCGAATTTTCGAAATTGTGATTTGTAGTCAAGTTTTTTTGCTGATTCAGCATGAAATTCGTAATCTGCGTTAAATGTCGGTTAGGATAGGACTATTGGGTATCATTTTTAGTCACCAGTAATTTTTTTCTGATGAAAATTAAGTTTTGCATAGAAAGCGATAATTTCGAAATTGTGATTTGTAGTCAAGTTTTTTTGCTGATTCAGCATGAAATTCGTAATCCGCGTTAAATTTCCGTTAGGATAGGACTATTGGGTATCATTTTTAGTCGCCAGTAATTTTTTTCTGATGAAAATTAAGTTTTGCATAGAAAGCGATAATTTCGAATTTTCGAAATTGTGATTTGTAGTCAAGTTTTTTTGCTGATTCAGCATGAAATTCGTAATCTGCGTTAAATTTCGGTTAGGATAGGACTATTGGGTATCATTTTTAGTCACCAGTAATTTTTTTCTGATGAAAATTAAGTTTTGCATAGAAAGCGATAATTTCGAAATTGTGATTTGTAGTCAAGTTTTTTTGCTGAATCAGCATGAAATTCGTAATCTGCGTTAAATGTCGGTTAGGATAGGACTATTGGGTATCATTTTTAGTCGCCAGTAATTTTTTTCTGATGAAAATTAAGTTTTGCATAGAAAGCGATAATTTCGAAATTGTGATTTGTAGTCAAGTTTTTTTGCTGAATCAGCATGAAATTCGTAATCTGCGTTAAATGTCGGTTAGGATAGGACTATTGGGTATCATTTTTAGTCACCAGTAATTTTTTTCTGATGAAAATTAAGTTTTGCATAGAAAGCGATAATTTCGAAATTGTGATTTGTAGTCAAGTTTTTTTGCTTAATCGGCATGAAATTCGTAATCTGCGTTAAATTTCGGTTAGGATAGGACTATTGGGTATTATTTTTAGTCGCCAGTAATTTTTTTCTGATGAAAATTAAGTTTTGCATAGAAAGCGATAATTTCGAATTTTCGAAATTGTGATTTGTAGTCAAGTTTTTTTGCTGATTCAGCATGAAATTCGTAATCTGCGTTAAATGTCGGTTAGGATAGGACTATTGGGTATCATTTTTAGTCACCAGTAATTTTTTTCTGATGAAAATTAAGTTTTGCATAGAAAGCGATAATTTCGAAATTGTGATTTGTAGTCAAGTTTTTTTGCTGAATCAGCATGAAATTCGTAATCTGCGTTAAATGTCGGTTAGGATAGGACTATTGGGTATCATTTTTAGTCACCAGTAATTTTTTTCTGATGAAAATTAAGTTTTGCATAGAAAGCGATAATTTCGAAATTGTGATTTGTAGTCAAGTTTTTTTGCTTAATCGGCATGAAATTCGTAATCTGCGTTAAATTTCGGTTAGGATAGGACTATTGGGTATTATTTTTAGTCGCCAGTAATTTTTTTCTGATGAAAATTAAGTTTTGCATAGAAAGCGATAATTTCGAATTTTCGAAATTGTGATTTGTAGTCAAGTTTTTTTGCTGATTCAGCATGAAATTCGTAATCTGCGTTAAATGTCGGTTAGGATAGGACTATTGGGTATCATTTTTAGTCACCAGTAATTTTTTTCTGATGAAAATTAAGTTTTGCATAGAAAGCGATAATTTCGAAATTGTGATTTGTAGTCAAGTTTTTTTGCTGATTCAGCATGAAATTCGTAATCCGCGTTAAATTTCCGTTAGGATAGGACTATTGGGTATCATTTTTAGTCGCCAGTAATTTTTTTCTGATGAAAATTAAGTTTTGCATAGAAAGCGATAATTTCGAATTTTCGAAATTGTGATTTGTAGTCAAGTTTTTTTGCTGATTCAGCATGAAATTCGTAATCTGCGTTAAATTTCGGTTAGGATAGGACTATTGGGTATCATTTTTAGTCACCAGTAATTTTTTTCTGATGAAAATTAAGTTTTGCATAGAAAGCGATAATTTCGAAATTGTGATTTGTAGTCAAGTTTTTTTGCTTAATCGGCATGAAATTCGTAATCTGCGTTAAATTTCGGTTAGGATAGGACTATTGGGTATTATTTTTAGTCGCCAGTAATTTTTTTCTGATGAAAATTAAGTTTTGCATAGAAAGCGATAATTTCGAATTTTCGAAATTGTGATTTGTAGTCAAGTTTTTTTGCTGATTCAGCATGAAATTCGTAATCTGCGTTAAATGTCGGTTAGGATAGGACTATTGGGTATCATTTTTAGTCACCAGTAATTTTTTTCTGATGAAAATTAAGTTTTGCATAGAAAGCGATAATTTCGAAATTGTGATTTGTAGTCAAGTTTTTTTGCTGATTCAGCATGAAATTCGTAATCCGCGTTAAATTTCCGTTAGGATAGGACTATTGGGTATCATTTTTAGTCGCCAGTAATTTTTTTCTGATGAAAATTAAGTTTTGCATAGAAAGCGATAATTTCGAATTTTCGAAATTGTGATTTGTAGTCAAGTTTTTTTGCTGATTCAGCATGAAATTCGTAATCTGCGTTAAATTTCGGTTAGGATAGGACTATTGGGTATCATTTTTAGTCACCAGTAATTTTTTTCTGATGAAAATTAAGTTTTGCATAGAAAGCGATAATTTCGAAATTGTGATTTGTAGTCAAGTTTTTTTGCTGAATCAGCATGAAATTCGTAATCTGCGTTAAATGTCGGTTAGGATAGGACTATTGGGTATCATTTTTAGTCGCCAGTAATTTTTTTCTGATGAAAATTAAGTTTTGCATAGAAAGCGATAATTTCGAAATTGTGATTTGTAGTCAAGTTTTTTTGCTGAATCAGCATGAAATTCGTAATCTGCGTTAAATGTCGGTTAGGATAGGACTATTGGGTATCATTTTTAGTCACCAGTAATTTTTTTCTGATGAAAATTAAGTTTTGCATAGAAAGCGATAATTTCGAAATTGTGATTTGTAGTCAAGTTTTTTTGCTTAATCGGCATGAAATTCGTAATCTGCGTTAAATTTCGGTTAGGATAGGACTATTGGGTATTATTTTTAGTCGCCAGTAATTTTTTTCTGATGAAAATTAAGTTTTGCATAGAAAGCGATAATTTCGAATTTTCGAAATTGTGATTTGTAGTCAAGTTTTTTTGCTGATTCAGCATGAAATTCGTAATCTGCGTTAAATGTCGGTTAGGATAGGACTATTGGGTATCATTTTTAGTCACCAGTAATTTTTTTCTGATGAAAATTAAGTTTTGCATAGAAAGCGATAATTTCGAAATTGTGATTTGTAGTCAAGTTTTTTTGCTGATTCAGCATGAAATTCGTAATCCGCGTTAAATTTCCGTTAGGATAGGACTATTGGGTATCATTTTTAGTCGCCAGTAATTTTTTTCTGATGAAAATTAAGTTTTGCATAGAAAGCGATAATTTCGAATTTTCGAAATTGTGATTTGTAGTCAAGTTTTTTTGCTGATTCAGCATGAAATTCGTAATCTGCGTTAAATTTCGGTTAGGATAGGACTATTGGGTATCATTTTTAGTCACCAGTAATTTTTTTCTGATGAAAATTAAGTTTTGCATAGAAAGCGATAATTTCGAAATTGTGATTTGTAGTCAAGTTTTTTTGCTTAATCGGCATGAAATTCGTAATCTGCGTTAAATTTCGGTTAGGATAGGACTATTGGGTATCATTTTTAGTCACCAGTAATTTTTTTCTGATGAAAATTAAGTTTTGCATAGAAAGCGATAATTTCGAAATTGTGATTTGTAGTCAAGTTTTTTTGCTGAATCAGCATGAAATTCGTAATCTGCGTTAAATGTCGGTTAGGATAGGACTATTGGGTATCATTTTTAGTCGCCAGTAATTTTTTTCTGATGAAAATTAAGTTTTGCATAGAAAGCGATAATTTCGAAATTGTGATTTGTAGTCAAGTTTTTTTGCTGAATCAGCATGAAATTCGTAATCTGCGTTAAATGTCGGTTAGGATAGGACTATTGGGTATCATTTTTAGTCACCAGTAATTTTTTTCTGATGAAAATTAAGTTTTGCATAGAAAGCGATAATTTCGAAATTGTGATTTGTAGTCAAGTTTTTTTGCTGAATCAGCATGAAATTCGTAATCTGCGTTAAATGTCGGTTAGGATAGGACTATTGGGTATCATTTTTAGTCACCAGTAATTTTTTTCTGATGAAAATTAAGTTTTGCATAGAAAGCGATAATTTCGAAATTGTGATTTGTAGTCAAGTTTTTTTGCTTAATCGGCATGAAATTCGTAATCTGCGTTAAATTTCGGTTAGGATAGGACTATTGGGTATCATTTTTAGTCACCAGTAATTTTTTTCTGATGAAAATTAAGTTTTGCATAGAAAGCGATAATTTCGAAATTGTGATTTGTAGTCAAGTTTTTTTGCTGAATCAGCATGAAATTCGTAATCTGCGTTAAATGTCGGTTAGGATAGGACTATTGGGTATCATTTTTAGTCACCAGTAATTTTTTTCTGATGAAAATTAAGTTTTGCATAGAAAGCGATAATTTCGAAATTGTGATTTGTAGTCAAGTTTTTTTGCTGATTCAGCATGAAATTCGTAATCCGCGTTAAATTTCCGTTAGGATAGGACTATTGGGTATCATTTTTAGTCGCCAGTAATTTTTTTCTGATGAAAATTAAGTTTTGCATAGAAAGCGATAATTTCGAAATTGTGATTTGTAGTCAAGTTTTTTTGCTGATTCAGCATGAAATTCGTAATCCGCGTTAAATTTCCGTTAGGATAGGACTATTGGGTATCATTTTTAGTCGCCAGTAATTTTTTTCTGATGAAAATTAAGTTTTGCATAGAAAGCGATAATTTCGAAATTGTGATTTGTAGTCAAGTTTTTTTGCTGATTCAGCATGAAATTCGTAATCCGCGTTAAATTTCCGTTAGGATAGGACTATTGGGTATCATTTTTAGTCGCCAGTAATTTTTTTCTGATGAAAATTAAGTTTTGCATAGAAAGCGATAATTTCGAAATTGTGATTTGTAGTCAAGTTTTTTTGCTGAATCAGCATGAAATTCGTAATCTGCGTTAAATGTCGGTTAGGATAGGACTATTGGGTATCATTTTTAGTCACCAGTAATTTTTTTCTGATGAAAATTAAGTTTTGCATAGAAAGCGATAATTTCGAAATTGTGATTTGTAGTCAAGTTTTTTTGCTTAATCGGCATGAAATTCGTAATCTGCGTTAAATTTCGGTTAGGATAGGACTATTGGGTATTATTTTTAGTCGCCAGTAATTTTTTTCTGATGAAAATTAAGTTTTGCATAGAAAGCGATAATTTCGAATTTTCGAAATTGTGATTTGTAGTCAAGTTTTTTTGCTGATTCAGCATGAAATTCGTAATCTGCGTTAAATGTCGGTTAGGATAGGACTATTGGGTATCATTTTTAGTCACCAGTAATTTTTTTCTGATGAAAATTAAGTTTTGCATAGAAAGCGATAATTTCGAAATTGTGATTTGTAGTCAAGTTTTTTTGCTGAATCAGCATGAAATTCGTAATCTGCGTTAAATGTCGGTTAGGATAGGACTATTGGGTATCATTTTTAGTCACCAGTAATTTTTTTCTGATGAAAATTAAGTTTTGCATAGAAAGCGATAATTTCGAAATTGTGATTTGTAGTCAAGTTTTTTTGCTTAATCGGCATGAAATTCGTAATCTGCGTTAAATTTCGGTTAGGATAGGACTATTGGGTATCATTTTTAGTCACCAGTAATTTTTTTCTGATGAAAATTAAGTTTTGCATAGAAAGCGATAATTTCGAAATTGTGATTTGTAGTCAAGTTTTTTTGCTGAATCAGCATGAAATTCGTAATCTGCGTTAAATGTCGGTTAGGATAGGACTATTGGGTATCATTTTTAGTCACCAGTAATTTTTTTCTGATGAAAATTAAGTTTTGCATAGAAAGCGATAATTTCGAAATTGTGATTTGTAGTCAAGTTTTTTTGCTGATTCAGCATGAAATTCGTAATCCGCGTTAAATTTCCGTTAGGATAGGACTATTGGGTATCATTTTTAGTCGCCAGTAATTTTTTTCTGATGAAAATTAAGTTTTGCATAGAAAGCGATAATTTCGAAATTGTGATTTGTAGTCAAGTTTTTTTGCTGAATCAGCATGAAATTCGTAATCTGCGTTAAATGTCGGTTAGGATAGGACTATTGGGTATCATTTTTAGTCACCAGTAATTTTTTTCTGATGAAAATTAAGTTTTGCATAGAAAGCGATAATTTCGAAATTGTGATTTGTAGTCAAGTTTTTTTGCTTAATCGGCATGAAATTCGTAATCTGCGTTAAATTTCGGTTAGGATAGGACTATTGGGTATTATTTTTAGTCGCCAGTAATTTTTTTCTGATGAAAATTAAGTTTTGCATAGAAAGCGATAATTTCGAATTTTCGAAATTGTGATTTGTAGTCAAGTTTTTTTGCTGATTCAGCATGAAATTCGTAATCTGCGTTAAATGTCGGTTAGGATAGGACTATTGGGTATCATTTTTAGTCACCAGTAATTTTTTTCTGATGAAAATTAAGTTTTGCATAGAAAGCGATAATTTCGAAATTGTGATTTGTAGTCAAGTTTTTTTGCTGAATCAGCATGAAATTCGTAATCTGCGTTAAATGTCGGTTAGGATAGGACTATTGGGTATCATTTTTAGTCACCAGTAATTTTTTTCTGATGAAAATTAAGTTTTGCATAGAAAGCGATAATTTCGAAATTGTGATTTGTAGTCAAGTTTTTTTGCTGATTCAGCATGAAATTCGTAATCCGCGTTAAATTTCCGTTAGGATAGGACTATTGGGTATCATTTTTAGTCGCCAGTAATTTTTTTCTGATGAAAATTAAGTTTTGCATAGAAAGCGATAATTTCGAAATTGTGATTTGTAGTCAAGTTTTTTTGCTGATTCAGCATGAAATTCGTAATCCGCGTTAAATTTCCGTTAGGATAGGACTATTGGGTATCATTTTTAGTCGCCAGTAATTTTTTTCTGATGAAAATTAAGTTTTGCATAGAAAGCGATAATTTCGAAATTGTGATTTGTAGTCAAGTTTTTTTGCTGATTCAGCATGAAATTCGTAATCCGCGTTAAATTTCCGTTAGGATAGGACTATTGGGTATCATTTTTAGTCGCCAGTAATTTTTTTCTGATGAAAATTAAGTTTTGCATAGAAAGCGATAATTTCGAAATTGTGATTTGTAGTCAAGTTTTTTTGCTGAATCAGCATGAAATTCGTAATCTGCGTTAAATGTCGGTTAGGATAGGACTATTGGGTATCATTTTTAGTCACCAGTAATTTTTTTCTGATGAAAATTAAGTTTTGCATAGAAAGCGATAATTTCGAAATTGTGATTTGTAGTCAAGTTTTTTTGCTTAATCGGCATGAAATTCGTAATCTGCGTTAAATTTCGGTTAGGATAGGACTATTGGGTATTATTTTTAGTCGCCAGTAATTTTTTTCTGATGAAAATTAAGTTTTGCATAGAAAGCGATAATTTCGAATTTTCGAAATTGTGATTTGTAGTCAAGTTTTTTTGCTGATTCAGCATGAAATTCGTAATCTGCGTTAAATGTCGGTTAGGATAGGACTATTGGGTATCATTTTTAGTCACCAGTAATTTTTTTCTGATGAAAATTAAGTTTTGCATAGAAAGCGATAATTTCGAAATTGTGATTTGTAGTCAAGTTTTTTTGCTGAATCAGCATGAAATTCGTAATCTGCGTTAAATGTCGGTTAGGATAGGACTATTGGGTATCATTTTTAGTCACCAGTAATTTTTTTCTGATGAAAATTAAGTTTTGCATAGAAAGCGATAATTTCGAAATTGTGATTTGTAGTCAAGTTTTTTTGCTTAATCGGCATGAAATTCGTAATCTGCGTTAAATTTCGGTTAGGATAGGACTATTGGGTATCATTTTTAGTCACCAGTAATTTTTTTCTGATGAAAATTAAGTTTTGCATAGAAAGCGATAATTTCGAAATTGTGATTTGTAGTCAAGTTTTTTTGCTGATTCAGCATGAAATTCGTAATCCGCGTTAAATTTCCGTTAGGATAGGACTATTGGGTATCATTTTTAGTCGCCAGTAATTTTTTTCTGATGAAAATTAAGTTTTGCATAGAAAGCGATAATTTCGAATTTTCGAAATTGTGATTTGTAGTCAAGTTTTTTTGCTGATTCAGCATGAAATTCGTAATCTGCGTTAAATTTCGGTTAGGATAGGACTATTGGGTATCATTTTTAGTCACCAGTAATTTTTTTCTGATGAAAATTAAGTTTTGCATAGAAAGCGATAATTTCGAAATTGTGATTTGTAGTCAAGTTTTTTTGCTTAATCGGCATGAAATTCGTAATCTGCGTTAAATTTCGGTTAGGATAGGACTATTGGGTATCATTTTTAGTCACCAGTAATTTTTTTCTGATGAAAATTAAGTTTTGCATAGAAAGCGATAATTTCGAAATTGTGATTTGTAGTCAAGTTTTTTTGCTGAATCAGCATGAAATTCGTAATCTGCGTTAAATGTCGGTTAGGATAGGACTATTGGGTATCATTTTTAGTCGCCAGTAATTTTTTTCTGATGAAAATTAAGTTTTGCATAGAAAGCGATAATTTCGAAATTGTGATTTGTAGTCAAGTTTTTTTGCTGAATCAGCATGAAATTCGTAATCTGCGTTAAATGTCGGTTAGGATAGGACTATTGGGTATCATTTTTAGTCACCAGTAATTTTTTTCTGATGAAAATTAAGTTTTGCATAGAAAGCGATAATTTCGAAATTGTGATTTGTAGTCAAGTTTTTTTGCTGAATCAGCATGAAATTCGTAATCTGCGTTAAATGTCGGTTAGGATAGGACTATTGGGTATCATTTTTAGTCACCAGTAATTTTTTTCTGATGAAAATTAAGTTTTGCATAGAAAGCGATAATTTCGAAATTGTGATTTGTAGTCAAGTTTTTTTGCTTAATCGGCATGAAATTCGTAATCTGCGTTAAATTTCGGTTAGGATAGGACTATTGGGTATCATTTTTAGTCACCAGTAATTTTTTTCTGATGAAAATTAAGTTTTGCATAGAAAGCGATAATTTCGAAATTGTGATTTGTAGTCAAGTTTTTTTGCTGATTCAGCATGAAATTCGTAATCCGCGTTAAATTTCCGTTAGGATAGGACTATTGGGTATCATTTTTAGTCGCCAGTAATTTTTTTCTGATGAAAATTAAGTTTTGCATAGAAAGCGATAATTTCGAAATTGTGATTTGTAGTCAAGTTTTTTTGCTGATTCAGCATGAAATTCGTAATCCGCGTTAAATTTCCGTTAGGATAGGACTATTGGGTATCATTTTTAGTCGCCAGTAATTTTTTTCTGATGAAAATTAAGTTTTGCATAGAAAGCGATAATTTCGAAATTGTGATTTGTAGTCAAGTTTTTTTGCTGATTCAGCATGAAATTCGTAATCCGCGTTAAATTTCCGTTAGGATAGGACTATTGGGTATCATTTTTAGTCGCCAGTAATTTTTTTCTGATGAAAATTAAGTTTTGCATAGAAAGCGATAATTTCGAAATTGTGATTTGTAGTCAAGTTTTTTTGCTGATTCAGCATGAAATTCGTAATCCGCGTTAAATTTCCGTTAGGATAGGACTATTGGGTATCATTTTTAGTCGCCAGTAATTTTTTTCTGATGAAAATTAAGTTTTGCATAGAAAGCGATAATTTCGAAATTGTGATTTGTAGTCAAGTTTTTTTGCTGATTCAGCATGAAATTCGTAATCCGCGTTAAATTTCCGTTAGGATAGGACTATTGGGTATCATTTTTAGTCGCCAGTAATTTTTTTCTGATGAAAATTAAGTTTTGCATAGAAAGCGATAATTTCGAAATTGTGATTTGTAGTCAAGTTTTTTTGCTGATTCAGCATGAAATTCGTAATCCGCGTTAAATTTCCGTTAGGATAGGACTATTGGGTATCATTTTTAGTCGCCAGTAATTTTTTTCTGATGAAAATTAAGTTTTGCATAGAAAGCGATAATTTCGAAATTGTGATTTGTAGTCAAGTTTTTTTGCTGAATCAGCATGAAATTCGTAATCTGCGTTAAATGTCGGTTAGGATAGGACTATTGGGTATCATTTTTAGTCACCAGTAATTTTTTTCTGATGAAAATTAAGTTTTGCATAGAAAGCGATAATTTCGAAATTGTGATTTGTAGTCAAGTTTTTTTGCTTAATCGGCATGAAATTCGTAATCTGCGTTAAATTTCGGTTAGGATAGGACTATTGGGTATTATTTTTAGTCGCCAGTAATTTTTTTCTGATGAAAATTAAGTTTTGCATAGAAAGCGATAATTTCGAATTTTCGAAATTGTGATTTGTAGTCAAGTTTTTTTGCTGATTCAGCATGAAATTCGTAATCTGCGTTAAATGTCGGTTAGGATAGGACTATTGGGTATCATTTTTAGTCACCAGTAATTTTTTTCTGATGAAAATTAAGTTTTGCATAGAAAGCGATAATTTCGAAATTGTGATTTGTAGTCAAGTTTTTTTGCTGAATCAGCATGAAATTCGTAATCTGCGTTAAATGTCGGTTAGGATAGGACTATTGGGTATCATTTTTAGTCACCAGTAATTTTTTTCTGATGAAAATTAAGTTTTGCATAGAAAGCGATAATTTCGAAATTGTGATTTGTAGTCAAGTTTTTTTGCTTAATCGGCATGAAATTCGTAATCTGCGTTAAATTTCGGTTAGGATAGGACTATTGGGTATCATTTTTAGTCACCAGTAATTTTTTTCTGATGAAAATTAAGTTTTGCATAGAAAGCGATAATTTCGAAATTGTGATTTGTAGTCAAGTTTTTTTGCTGATTCAGCATGAAATTCGTAATCCGCGTTAAATTTCCGTTAGGATAGGACTATTGGGTATCATTTTTAGTCGCCAGTAATTTTTTTCTGATGAAAATTAAGTTTTGCATAGAAAGCGATAATTTCGAATTTTCGAAATTGTGATTTGTAGTCAAGTTTTTTTGCTGATTCAGCATGAAATTCGTAATCTGCGTTAAATTTCGGTTAGGATAGGACTATTGGGTATCATTTTTAGTCACCAGTAATTTTTTTCTGATGAAAATTAAGTTTTGCATAGAAAGCGATAATTTCGAAATTGTGATTTGTAGTCAAGTTTTTTTGCTTAATCGGCATGAAATTCGTAATCTGCGTTAAATTTCGGTTAGGATAGGACTATTGGGTATCATTTTTAGTCACCAGTAATTTTTTTCTGATGAAAATTAAGTTTTGCATAGAAAGCGATAATTTCGAAATTGTGATTTGTAGTCAAGTTTTTTGCTGAATCAGCATGAAATTCGTAATCTGCGTTAAATTTCGGTTAGGATAGGACTATTGGGTATCATTTTTAGTCGCCAGTAATTTTTTTCTGATGAAAATTAAGTTTTGCATAGAAAGCGATAATTTCGAAATTGTGATTTGTAGTCAAGTTTTTTTGCTGATTCAGCAAGAAATTCGTAATCCGCGTTAAATTTCCGTTAGGATAGGACTATTGGGTATCATTTTTAGTCGCCAGTAATTTTTTTCTGATGAAAATTAAGTTTTGCATAGAAAGCGATAATTTCGAAATTGTGATTTGTAGTCAATTTTTTTTGCTCAATCAGCATGAAATTCGTAATATGCGTTAAATTTCCGTTAGGATAGGACTATTGGGTATCATTTTTAGTCGGCAGACATTTTTTTCTGATGAAAATTAAGTTTTGCATAGAAAGCGATAATTTCGAATTTTCGAAATTGTGATTTTTAGTCCAGTTTTTTTGCTGAATCAGCATGAATTTCTTAATCTGCGTTAAATTTCGGTCAGGATAGGACTATTGGGTATTATTTTTAGTCGCCAGTAATTTTTTTCTGATGAAAATTAAGTTTTGCATAGAAAGCGATAATTTCGAATTTTCGAAATTGTGATTTGTAGTCAAGTTTTTTTGCTGAATCAGCATGAATTTCGTAATCTGCGTTAAATTTCGGTTAGGATAGGACTATTGGGTATCATTTTTAGTCGCCAGTAATTTTTTTCTGATGAAAATTAAGTTTTGCATAGAAAGCGATAATTTTGAATTTTCAAAATTGTGATTTGTAGTCAAGTTTTTTTGCTGAATCAGCATGAATTTCGTAATCTGCGTTAAATTTCGGTTAGGATAGGACTATTGGGTATTATTTTTAGTCGCCAGTAATTTTTTTCTGATGAAAATTAAGTTTTGCATAGAAAGCGATAATTTCGAAATTGTGATTTGTAGTCAAGTTATTTTGCTTAATCGGCATGAAATTCGTAATCTGCGTTAAATTTCGGTTAGGATAGGACTATTGGGTATCATTTTTAGTCACCAGTAATTTTTTTCTGATGAAAATTAAGTTTTGCATAGAAAGCGATAATTTCGAAATTGTGATTTGTAGTCAAGTTTTTTTGCTGATTCAGCATGAAATTCGTAATCCGCGTTAAATTTCCGTTAGGATAGGACTATTGGGTATCATTTTTAGTCGCCAGTAATTTTTTTCTGATGAAAATTAAGTTTTGCATAGAAAGCGATAATTTCGAATTTTCGAAATTGTGATTTTTAGTCCAGTTTTTTTGCTGAATCAGCATGAATTTCGTAATCTGCGTTAAATTTCGGTTAGGATAGGACTATTGGGTATTATTTTTAGTCGCCAGTAATTTTTTTCTGATGAAAATTAAGTTTTGCATAGAAAGCGATAATTTCGAAATTGTGATTTGTAGTCAAGTTTTTTTGCTTAATCGGCATGAAATTCGTAATCTGCGTTAAATTTCGGTTAGGATAGGACTATTGGGTATCATTTTTAGTCACCAGTAATTTTTTTCTGATGAAAATTAAGTTTTGCATAGAAAGCGATAATTTCGAAATTGTGATTTGTAGTCAAGTTTTTTTGCTGATTCAGCATGAAATTCGTAATCCGCGTTAAATTTCCGTTAGGATAGGACTATTGGGTATCATTTTTAGTCGCCAGTAATTTTTTTCTGATGAAAATTAAGTTTTGCATAGAAAGCGATAATTTCGAAATTGTGATTTGTAGTCAAGTTTTTTTGCTGATTCAGCATGAAATTCGTAATCCGCGTTAAATTTCCGTTAGGATAGGACTATTGGGTATCATTTTTAGTCGCCAGTAATTTTTTTCTGATGAAAATTAAGTTTTGCATAGAAAGCGATAATTTCGAAATTGTGATTTGTAGTCAAGTTTTTTTGCTGATTCAGCATGAAATTCGTAATCCGCGTTAAATTTCCGTTAGGATAGGACTATTGGGTATCATTTTTAGTCGCCAGTAATTTTTTTCTGATGAAAATTAAGTTTTGCATAGAAAGCGATAATTTCGAAATTGTGATTTGTAGTCAAGTTTTTTTGCTGAATCAGCATGAAATTCGTAATCTGCGTTAAATGTCGGTTAGGATAGGACTATTGGGTATCATTTTTAGTCACCAGTAATTTTTTTCTGATGAAAATTAAGTTTTGCATAGAAAGCGATAATTTCGAAATTGTGATTTGTAGTCAAGTTTTTTTGCTTAATCGGCATGAAATTCGTAATCTGCGTTAAATTTCGGTTAGGATAGGACTATTGGGTATTATTTTTAGTCGCCAGTAATTTTTTTCTGATGAAAATTAAGTTTTGCATAGAAAGCGATAATTTCGAATTTTCGAAATTGTGATTTGTAGTCAAGTTTTTTTGCTGATTCAGCATGAAATTCGTAATCTGCGTTAAATGTCGGTTAGGATAGGACTATTGGGTATCATTTTTAGTCACCAGTAATTTTTTTCTGATGAAAATTAAGTTTTGCATAGAAAGCGATAATTTCGAAATTGTGATTTGTAGTCAAGTTTTTTTGCTGAATCAGCATGAAATTCGTAATCTGCGTTAAATGTCGGTTAGGATAGGACTATTGGGTATCATTTTTAGTCACCAGTAATTTTTTTCTGATGAAAATTAAGTTTTGCATAGAAAGCGATAATTTCGAAATTGTGATTTGTAGTCAAGTTTTTTTGCTTAATCGGCATGAAATTCGTAATCTGCGTTAAATTTCGGTTAGGATAGGACTATTGGGTATCATTTTTAGTCACCAGTAATTTTTTTCTGATGAAAATTAAGTTTTGCATAGAAAGCGATAATTTCGAAATTGTCATTTGTAGTCAAGTTTTTTTGCTGAATCAGCATGAAATTCGTAATCTGCGTTAAATGTCGGTTAGGATAGGACTATTGGGTATCATTTTTAGTCACCAGTAATTTTTTTCTGATGAAAATTAAGTTTTGCATAGAAAGCGATAATTTCGAAATTGTGATTTGTAGTCAAGTTTTTTTGCTGATTCAGCATGAAATTCGTAATCCGCGTTAAATTTCCGTTAGGATAGGACTATTGGGTATCATTTTTAGTCGCCAGTAATTTTTTTCTGATGAAAATTAAGTTTTGCATAGAAAGCGATAATTTCGAAATTGTGATTTGTAGTCAAGTTTTTTTGCTGATTCAGCATGAAATTCGTAATCCGCGTTAAATTTCCGTTAGGATAGGACTATTGGGTATCATTTTTAGTCGCCAGTAATTTTTTTCTGATGAAAATTAAGTTTTGCATAGAAAGCGATAATTTCGAAATTGTGATTTGTAGTCAAGTTTTTTTGCTGATTCAGCATGAAATTCGTAATCCGCGTTAAATTTCCGTTAGGATAGGACTATTGGGTATCATTTTTAGTCGCCAGTAATTTTTTTCTGATGAAAATTAAGTTTTGCATAGAAAGCGATAATTTCGAAATTGTGATTTGTAGTCAAGTTTTTTTGCTGAATCAGCATGAAATTCGTAATCTGCGTTAAATGTCGGTTAGGATAGGACTATTGGGTATCATTTTTAGTCACCAGTAATTTTTTTCTGATGAAAATTAAGTTTTGCATAGAAAGCGATAATTTCGAAATTGTGATTTGTAGTCAAGTTTTTTTGCTTAATCGGCATGAAATTCGTAATCTGCGTTAAATTTCGGTTAGGATAGGACTATTGGGTATTATTTTTAGTCGCCAGTAATTTTTTTCTGATGAAAATTAAGTTTTGCATAGAAAGCGATAATTTCGAATTTTCGAAATTGTGATTTGTAGTCAAGTTTTTTTGCTGATTCAGCATGAAATTCGTAATCTGCGTTAAATGTCGGTTAGGATAGGACTATTGGGTATCATTTTTAGTCACCAGTAATTTTTTTCTGATGAAAATTAAGTTTTGCATAGAAAGCGATAATTTCGAAATTGTGATTTGTAGTCAAGTTTTTTTGCTGAATCAGCATGAAATTCGTAATCTGCGTTAAATGTCGGTTAGGATAGGACTATTGGGTATCATTTTTAGTCACCAGTAATTTTTTTCTGATGAAAATTAAGTTTTGCATAGAAAGCGATAATTTCGAAATTGTGATTTGTAGTCAAGTTTTTTTGCTTAATCGGCATGAAATTCGTAATCTGCGTTAAATTTCGGTTAGGATAGGACTATTGGGTATCATTTTTAGTCACCAGTAATTTTTTTCTGATGAAAATTAAGTTTTGCATAGAAAGCGATAATTTCGAAATTGTGATTTGTAGTCAAGTTTTTTTGCTGATTCAGCATGAAATTCGTAATCCGCGTTAAATTTCCGTTAGGATAGGACTATTGGGTATCATTTTTAGTCGCCAGTAATTTTTTTCTGATGAAAATTAAGTTTTGCATAGAAAGCGATAATTTCGAATTTTCGAAATTGTGATTTGTAGTCAAGTTTTTTTGCTGATTCAGCATGAAATTCGTAATCTGCGTTAAATTTCGGTTAGGATAGGACTATTGGGTATCATTTTTAGTCACCAGTAATTTTTTTCTGATGAAAATTAAGTTTTGCATAGAAAGCGATAATTTCGAAATTGTGATTTGTAGTCAAGTTTTTTTGCTTAATCGGCATGAAATTCGTAATCTGCGTTAAATTTCGGTTAGGATAGGACTATTGGGTATCATTTTTAGTCACCAGTAATTTTTTTCTGATGAAAATTAAGTTTTGCATAGAAAGCGATAATTTCGAAATTGTGATTTGTAGTCAAGTTTTTTTGCTGAATCAGCATGAAATTCGTAATCTGCGTTAAATGTCGGTTAGGATAGGACTATTGGGTATCATTTTTAGTCGCCAGTAATTTTTTTCTGATGAAAATTAAGTTTTGCATAGAAAGCGATAATTTCGAAATTGTGATTTGTAGTCAAGTTTTTTTGCTGAATCAGCATGAAATTCGTAATCTGCGTTAAATGTCGGTTAGGATAGGACTATTGGGTATCATTTTTAGTCACCAGTAATTTTTTTCTGATGAAAATTAAGTTTTGCATAGAAAGCGATAATTTCGAAATTGTGATTTGTAGTCAAGTTTTTTTGCTTAATCGGCATGAAATTCGTAATCTGCGTTAAATTTCGGTTAGGATAGGACTATTGGGTATCATTTTTAGTCACCAGTAATTTTTTTCTGATGAAAATTAAGTTTTGCATAGAAAGCGATAATTTCGAAATTGTGATTTGTAGTCAAGTTTTTTTGCTGAATCAGCATGAAATTCGTAATCTGCGTTAAATGTCGGTTAGGATAGGACTATTGGGTATCATTTTTAGTCGCCAGTAATTTTTTTCTGATGAAAATTAAGTTTTGCATAGAAAGCGATAATTTCGAAATTGTGATTTGTAGTCAAGTTTTTTTGCTGAATCAGCATGAAATTCGTAATCTGCGTTAAATGTCGGTTAGGATAGGACTATTGGGTATCATTTTTAGTCACCAGTAATTTTTTTCTGATGAAAATTAAGTTTTGCATAGAAAGCGATAATTTCGAAATTGTGATTTGTAGTCAAGTTTTTTTGCTGAATCAGCATGAAATTCGTAATCTGCGTTAAATGTCGGTTAGGATAGGACTATTGGGTATCATTTTTAGTCACCAGTAATTTTTTTCTGATGAAAATTAAGTTTTGCATAGAAAGCGATAATTTCGAAATTGTGATTTGTAGTCAAGTTTTTTTGCTTAATCGGCATGAAATTCGTAATCTGCGTTAAATTTCGGTTAGGATAGGACTATTGGGTATCATTTTTAGTCACCAGTAATTTTTTTCTGATGAAAATTAAGTTTTGCATAGAAAGCGATAATTTCGAAATTGTGATTTGTAGTCAAGTTTTTTTGCTGAATCAGCATGAAATTCGTAATCTGCGTTAAATGTCGGTTAGGATAGGACTATTGGGTATCATTTTTAGTCGCCAGTAATTTTTTTCTGATGAAAATTAAGTTTTGCATAGAAAGCGATAATTTCGAAATTGTGATTTGTAGTCAAGTTTTTTTGCTGAATCAGCATGAAATTCGTAATCTGCGTTAAATGTCGGTTAGGATAGGACTATTGGGTATCATTTTTAGTCACCAGTAATTTTTTTCTGATGAAAATTAAGTTTTGCATAGAAAGCGATAATTTCGAAATTGTGATTTGTAGTCAAGTTTTTTTGCTGAATCAGCATGAAATTCGTAATCTGCGTTAAATGTCGGTTAGGATAGGACTATTGGGTATCATTTTTAGTCACCAGTAATTTTTTTCTGATGAAAATTAAGTTTTGCATAGAAAGCGATAATTTCGAAATTGTGATTTGTAGTCAAGTTTTTTTGCTTAATCGGCATGAAATTCGTAATCTGCGTTAAATTTCGGTTAGGATAGGACTATTGGGTATCATTTTTAGTCACCAGTAATTTTTTTCTGATGAAAATTAAGTTTTGCATAGAAAGCGATAATTTCGAAATTGTGATTTGTAGTCAAGTTTTTTTGCTGATTCAGCATGAAATTCGTAATCCGCGTTAAATTTCCGTTAGGATAGGACTATTGGGTATCATTTTTAGTCGCCAGTAATTTTTTTCTGATGAAAATTAAGTTTTGCATAGAAAGCGATAATTTCGAATTTTCGAAATTGTGATTTGTAGTCAAGTTTTTTTGCTGATTCAGCATGAAATTCGTAATCTGCGTTAAATTTCGGTTAGGATAGGACTATTGGGTATCATTTTTAGTTACCAGTAATTTTTTTCTGATGAAAATTAAGTTTTGCATAGAAAGCGATAATTTCGAAATTGTGATTTGTAGTCAAGTTTTTTTGCTTAATCGGCATGAAATTCGTAATCTGCGTTAAATTTCGGTTAGGATAGGACTATTGGGTATCATTTTTAGTCACCAGTAATTTTTTTCTGATGAAAATTAAGTTTTGCATAGAAAGCGATAATTTCGAAATTGTGATTTGTAGTCAAGTTTTTTGCTGAATCAGCATGAAATTCGTAATCTGCGTTAAATTTCGGTTAGGATAGGACTATTGGGTATCATTTTTAGTCGCCAGTAATTTTTTTCTGATGAAAATTAAGTTTTGCATAGAAAGCGATAATTTCGAAATTGTGATTTGTAGTCAAGTTTTTTTGCTGATTCAGCAAGAAATTCGTAATCCGCGTTAAATTTCCGTTAGGATAGGACTATTGGGTATCATTTTTAGTCGCCAGTAATTTTTTTCTGATGAAAATTAAGTTTTGCATAGAAAGCGATAATTTCGAAATTGTGATTTGTAGTCAATTTTTTTTGCTCAATCAGCATGAAATTCGTAATATGCGTTAAATTTCCGTTAGGATAGGACTATTGGGTATCATTTTTAGTCGGCAGACATTTTTTTCTGATGAAAATTAAGTTTTGCATAGAAAGCGATAATTTCGAATTTTCGAAATTGTGATTTTTAGTCCAGTTTTTTTGCTGAATCAGCATGAATTTCTTAATCTGCGTTAAATTTCGGTCAGGATAGGACTATTGGGTATTATTTTTAGTCGCCAGTAATTTTTTTCTGATGAAAATTAAGTTTTGCATAGAAAGCGATAATTTCGAATTTTCGAAATTGTGATTTGTAGTCAAGTTTTTTTGCTGAATCAGCATGAATTTCGTAATCTGCGTTAAATTTCGGTTAGGATAGGACTATTGGGTATTATTTTTAGTCGCCAGTAATTTTTTTCTGATGAAAATTATGTTTTGCATAGAAAGCGATAATTTCGAATTTTCGAAATTGTGATTTTTAGTCCAGTTTTTTTGCTGAATCAGCATGAATTTCGTAATCTGCGTTAAATTTCGGTTAGGATAGGACTATTGGGTATTATTTTTAGTCGCCAGTAATTTTTTTCTGATGAAAATTAAGTTTTGCATAGAAAGCGATAATTTCGAATTTTCGAAATTGTGATTTGTAGTCAAGTTTTTTTGCTGAATCAGCATGAATTTCGTAATCTGCGTTAAATTTCGGTTAGGATAGGACTATTGGGTATTATTTTTAGTCGCCAGTAATTTTTTTCTGATGAAAATTAAGTTTTGCATAGAAAGCGATAATTTCGAATTTTCGAAATTGTGATTTTTAGTCCAGTTTTTTTGCTGAATCAGCATGAATTTCGTAATCTGCGTTAAATTTCGGTTAGGATAGGACTATTGGGTATTATTTTTAGTCGCCAGTAATTTTTTTCTGATGAAAATTAAGTTTTGCATAGAAAGCGATAATTTCGAATTTTCGAAATTGTGATTTGTAGTCAAGTTTTTTTGCTGAATCAGCATGAATTTCGTAATCTGCGTTAAATTTCGGTTAGGATAGGACTATTGGGTATTATTTTTAGTCGCCAGTAATTTTTTTCTGATGAAAATTAAGTTTTGCATAGAAAGCGATAATTTCGAATTTTCGAAATTGTGATTTTTAGTCCAGTTTTTTTGCTGAATCAGCATGAATTTCGTAATCTGCGTTAAATTTCGGTTAGGATAGGACTATTGGGTATTATTTTTAGTCGCCAGTAATTTTTTTCTGATGAAAATTAAGTTTTGCATAGAAAGCGATAATTTCGAAATTGTGATTTGTAGTCAAGTTATTTTGCTTAATCGGCATGAAATTCGTAATCTGCGTTAAATTTCGGTTAGGATAGGACTATTGGGTATCATTTTTAGTCACCAGTAATTTTTTTCTGATGAAAATTAAGTTTTGCATAGAAAGCGATAATTTCGAAATTGTGATTTGTAGTCAAGTTTTTTTGCTGATTCAGCATGAAATTCGTAATCCGCGTTAAATTTCCGTTAGGATAGGACTATTGGGTATCATTTTTAGTCGCCAGTAATTTTTTTCTGATGAAAATTAAGTTTTGCATAGAAAGCGATAATTTCGAATTTTCGAAATTGTGATTTTTAGTCCAGTTTTTTTGCTGAATCAGCATGAATTTCGTAATCTGCGTTAAATTTCGGTTAGGATAGGACTATTGGGTATTATTTTTAGTCGCCAGTAATTTTTTTCTGATGAAAATTAAGTTTTGCATAGAAAGCGATAATTTCGAAATTGTGATTTGTAGTCAAGTTTTTTTGCTTAATCGGCATGAAATTCGTAATCTGCGTTAAATTTCGGTTAGGATAGGACTATTGGGTATCATTTTTAGTCACCAGTAATTTTTTTCTGATGAAAATTAAGTTTTGCATAGAAAGCGATAATTTCGAAATTGTGATTTGTAGTCAAGTTTTTTTGCTGATTCAGCATGAAATTCGTAATCCGCGTTAAATTTCCGTTAGGATAGGACTATTGGGTATCATTTTTAGTCACCAGTAATTTTTTTCTGATGAAAATTAAGTTTTGCATAGAAAGCGATAATTTCGAAATTGTGATTTGTAGTCAAGTTTTTTTGCTGATTCAGCATGAAATTCGTAATCCGCGTTAAATTTCCGTTAGGATAGGACTATTGGGTATCATTTTTAGTCGCCAGTAATTTTTTTCTGATGAAAATTAAGTTTTGCATAGAAAGCGATAATTTCGAATTTTCGAAATTGTGATTTTTAGTCCAGTTTTTTTGCTGAATCAGCATGAATTTCGTAATCTGCGTTAAATTTCGGTTAGGATAGGACTATTGGGTATTATTTTTAGTCGCCAGTAATTTTTTTCTGATGAAAATTAAGTTTTGCATAGAAAGCGATAATTTCGAAATTGTGATTTGTAGTCAAGTTTTTTTGCTGATTCAGCATGAAATTCGTAATCCGCGTTAAATTTCCGTTAGGATAGGACTATTGGGTATCATTTTTAGTCGCCAGTAATTTTTTTCTGATGAAAATTAAGTTTTGCATAGAAAGCGATAATTTCGAATTTTCGAAATTGTGATTTTTAGTCCAGTTTTTTTGCTGAATCAGCATGAATTTCGTAATCTGCGTTAAATTTCGGTTAGGATAGGACTATTGGGTATTATTTTTAGTCGCCAGTAATTTTTTTCTGATGAAAATTAAGTTTTGCATAGAAAGCGATAATTTCGAAATTGTGATTTGTAGTCAAGTTTTTTTGCTTAATCGGCATGAAATTCGTAATCTGCGTTAAATTTCGGTTAGGATAGGACTATTGGGTATCATTTTTAGTCACCAGTAATTTTTTTCTGATGAAAATTAAGTTTTGCATAGAAAGCGATAATTTCGAAATTGTGATTTGTAGTCAAGTTTTTTTGCTGATTCAGCATGAAATTCGTAATCCGCGTTAAATTTCCGTTAGGATAGGACTATTGGGTATCATTTTTAGTCGCCAGTAATTTTTTTCTGATGAAAATTAAGTTTTGCATAGAAAGCGATAATTTCGAAATTGTGATTTGTAGTCAAGTTTTTTTGCTGATTCAGCATGAAATTCGTAATCCGCGTTAAATTTCCGTTAGGATAGGACTATTGGGTATCATTTTTAGTCGCCAGTAATTTTTTTCTGATGAAAATTAAGTTTTGCATAGAAAGCGATAATTTCGAAATTGTGATTTGTAGTCAAGTTTTTTTGCTGATTCAGCATGAAATTCGTAATCCGCGTTAAATTTCCGTTAGGATAGGACTATTGGGTATCATTTTTAGTCGCCAGTAATTTTTTTCTGATGAAAATTAAGTTTTGCATAGAAAGCGATAATTTCGAAATTGTGATTTGTAGTCAAGTTTTTTTGCTGAATCAGCATGAAATTCGTAATCTGCGTTAAATGTCGGTTAGGATAGGACTATTGGGTATCATTTTTAGTCACCAGTAATTTTTTTCTGATGAAAATTAAGTTTTGCATAGAAAGCGATAATTTCGAAATTGTGATTTGTAGTCAAGTTTTTTTGCTTAATCGGCATGAAATTCGTAATCTGCGTTAAATTTCGGTTAGGATAGGACTATTGGGTATTATTTTTAGTCGCCAGTAATTTTTTTCTGATGAAAATTAAGTTTTGCATAGAAAGCGATAATTTCGAATTTTCGAAATTGTGATTTGTAGTCAAGTTTTTTTGCTGATTCAGCATGAAATTCGTAATCTGCGTTAAATGTCGGTTAGGATAGGACTATTGGGTATCATTTTTAGTCACCAGTAATTTTTTTCTGATGAAAATTAAGTTTTGCATAGAAAGCGATAATTTCGAAATTGTGATTTGTAGTCAAGTTTTTTTGCTGAATCAGCATGAAATTCGTAATCTGCGTTAAATGTCGGTTAGGATAGGACTATTGGGTATCATTTTTAGTCACCAGTAATTTTTTTCTGATGAAAATTAAGTTTTGCATAGAAAGCGATAATTTCGAAATTGTGATTTGTAGTCAAGTTTTTTTGCTTAATCGGCATGAAATTCGTAATCTGCGTTAAATTTCGGTTAGGATAGGACTATTGGGTATCATTTTTAGTCACCAGTAATTTTTTTCTGATGAAAATTAAGTTTTGCATAGAAAGCGATAATTTCGAAATTGTCATTTGTAGTCAAGTTTTTTTGCTGAATCAGCATGAAATTCGTAATCTGCGTTAAATGTCGGTTAGGATAGGACTATTGGGTATCATTTTTAGTCACCAGTAATTTTTTTCTGATGAAAATTAAGTTTTGCATAGAAAGCGATAATTTCGAAATTGTGATTTGTAGTCAAGTTTTTTTGCTGATTCAGCATGAAATTCGTAATCCGCGTTAAATTTCCGTTAGGATAGGACTATTGGGTATCATTTTTAGTCGCCAGTAATTTTTTTCTGATGAAAATTAAGTTTTGCATAGAAAGCGATAATTTCGAAATTGTGATTTGTAGTCAAGTTTTTTTGCTGATTCAGCATGAAATTCGTAATCCGCGTTAAATTTCCGTTAGGATAGGACTATTGGGTATCATTTTTAGTCGCCAGTAATTTTTTTCTGATGAAAATTAAGTTTTGCATAGAAAGCGATAATTTCGAAATTGTGATTTGTAGTCAAGTTTTTTTGCTGATTCAGCATGAAATTCGTAATCCGCGTTAAATTTCCGTTAGGATAGGACTATTGGGTATCATTTTTAGTCGCCAGTAATTTTTTTCTGATGAAAATTAAGTTTTGCATAGAAAGCGATAATTTCGAAATTGTGATTTGTAGTCAAGTTTTTTTGCTGAATCAGCATGAAATTCGTAATCTGCGTTAAATGTCGGTTAGGATAGGACTATTGGGTATCATTTTTAGTCACCAGTAATTTTTTTCTGATGAAAATTAAGTTTTGCATAGAAAGCGATAATTTCGAAATTGTGATTTGTAGTCAAGTTTTTTTGCTTAATCGGCATGAAATTCGTAATCTGCGTTAAATGTCGGTTAGGATAGGACTATTGGGTATTATTTTTAGTCGCCAGTAATTTTTTTCTGATGAAAATTAAGTTTTGCATAGAAAGCGATAATTTCGAATTTTCGAAATTGTGATTTGTAGTCAAGTTTTTTTGCTGATTCAGCATGAAATTCGTAATCTGCGTTAAATGTCGGTTAGGATAGGACTATTGGGTATCATTTTTAGTCACCAGTAATTTTTTTCTGATGAAAATTAAGTTTTGCATAGAAAGCGATAATTTCGAAATTGTGATTTGTAGTCAAGTTTTTTTGCTGAATCAGCATGAAATTCGTAATCTGCGTTAAATGTCGGTTAGGATAGGACTATTGGGTATCATTTTTAGTCACCAGTAATTTTTTTCTGATGAAAATTAAGTTTTGCATAGAAAGCGATAATTTCGAAATTGTGATTTGTAGTCAAGTTTTTTTGCTTAATCGGCATGAAATTCGTAATCTGCGTTAAATTTCGGTTAGGATAGGACTATTGGGT
The DNA here is from genome assembly GCA_035079385.1 of Aspidiotus rigidus. Taxonomy (NCBI): domain Eukaryota; kingdom Metazoa; phylum Arthropoda; class Insecta; order Hemiptera; family Diaspididae; genus Aspidiotus; species Aspidiotus rigidus. The sequence continues at coordinate 7,473,893 of JAVHKY010000056.1, forward strand.
ATCATTTTTAGTCACCAGTAATTTTTTTCTGATGAAAATTAAGTTTTGCATAGAAAGCGATAATTTCGAAATTGTGATTTGTAGTCAAGTTTTTTTGCTGATTCAGCATGAAATTCGTAATCCGCGTTAAATTTCCGTTAGGATAGGACTATTGGGTATCATTTTTAGTCGCCAGTAATTTTTTTCTGATGAAAATTAAGTTTTGCATAGAAAGCGATAATTTCGAATTTTCGAAATTGTGATTTGTAGTCAAGTTTTTTTGCTGATTCAGCATGAAATTCGTAATCTGCGTTAAATTTCGGTTAGGATAGGACTATTGGGTATCATTTTTAGTCACCAGTAATTTTTTTCTGATGAAAATTAAGTTTTGCATAGAAAGCGATAATTTCGAAATTGTGATTTGTAGTCAAGTTTTTTTGCTTAATCGGCATGAAATTCGTAATCTGCGTTAAATTTCGGTTAGGATAGGACTATTGGGTATCATTTTTAGTCACCAGTAATTTTTTTCTGATGAAAATTAAGTTTTGCATAGAAAGCGATAATTTCGAAATTGTGATTTGTAGTCAAGTTTTTTTGCTGAATCAGCATGAAATTCGTAATCTGCGTTAAATGTCGGTTAGGATAGGACTATTGGGTATCATTTTTAGTCACCAGTAATTTTTTTCTGATGAAAATTAAGTTTTGCATAGAAAGCGATAATTTCGAAATTGTGATTTGTAGTCAAGTTTTTTTGCTTAATCGGCATGAAATTCGTAATCTGCGTTAAATTTCGGTTAGGATAGGACTATTGGGTATCATTTTTAGTCACCAGTAATTTTTTTCTGATGAAAATTAAGTTTTGCATAGAAAGCGATAATTTCGAAATTGTGATTTGTAGTCAAGTTTTTTTGCTGAATCAGCATGAAATTCGTAATCTGCGTTAAATGTCGGTTAGGATAGGACTATTGGGTATCATTTTTAGTCGCCAGTAATTTTTTTCTGATGAAAATTAAGTTTTGCATAGAAAGCGATAATTTCGAAATTGTGATTTGTAGTCAAGTTTTTTTGCTGAATCAGCATGAAATTCGTAATCTGCGTTAAATGTCGGTTAGGATAGGACTATTGGGTATCATTTTTAGTCACCAGTAATTTTTTTCTGATGAAAATTAAGTTTTGCATAGAAAGCGATAATTTCGAAATTGTGATTTGTAGTCAAGTTTTTTTGCTTAATCGGCATGAAATTCGTAATCTGCGTTAAATTTCGGTTAGGATAGGACTATTGGGTATCATTTTTAGTCACCAGTAATTTTTTTCTGATGAAAATTAAGTTTTGCATAGAAAGCGATAATTTCGAAATTGTGATTTGTAGTCAAGTTTTTTTGCTGAATCAGCATGAAATTCGTAATCTGCGTTAAATGTCGGTTAGGATAGGACTATTGGGTATCATTTTTAGTCGCCAGTAATTTTTTTCTGATGAAAATTAAGTTTTGCATAGAAAGCGATAATTTCGAAATTGTGATTTGTAGTCAAGTTTTTTTGCTGAATCAGCATGAAATTCGTAATCTGCGTTAAATGTCGGTTAGGATAGGACTATTGGGTATCATTTTTAGTCACCAGTAATTTTTTTCTGATGAAAATTAAGTTTTGCATAGAAAGCGATAATTTCGAAATTGTGATTTGTAGTCAAGTTTTTTTGCTTAATCGGCATGAAATTCGTAATCTGCGTTAAATTTCGGTTAGGATAGGACTATTGGGTATCATTTTTAGTCACCAGTAATTTTTTTCTGATGAAAATTAAGTTTTGCATAGAAAGCGATAATTTCGAAATTGTGATTTGTAGTCAAGTTTTTTTGCTGAATCAGCATGAAATTCGTAATCTGCGTTAAATGTCGGTTAGGATAGGACTATTGGGTATCATTTTTAGTCGCCAGTAATTTTTTTCTGATGAAAATTAAGTTTTGCATAGAAAGCGATAATTTCGAAATTGTGATTTGTAGTCAAGTTTTTTTGCTGAATCAGCATGAAATTCGTAATCTGCGTTAAATGTCGGTTAGGATAGGACTATTGGGTATCATTTTTAGTCACCAGTAATTTTTTTCTGATGAAAATTAAGTTTTGCATAGAAAGCGATAATTTCGAAATTGTGATTTGTAGTCAAGTTTTTTTGCTGAATCAGCATGAAATTCGTAATCTGCGTTAAATGTCGGTTAGGATAGGACTATTGGGTATCATTTTTAGTCACCAGTAATTTTTTTCTGATGAAAATTAAGTTTTGCATAGAAAGCGATAATTTCGAAATTGTGATTTGTAGTCAAGTTTTTTTGCTTAATCGGCATGAAATTCGTAATCTGCGTTAAATTTCGGTTAGGATAGGACTATTGGGTATCATTTTTAGTCACCAGTAATTTTTTTCTGATGAAAATTAAGTTTTGCATAGAAAGCGATAATTTCGAAATTGTGATTTGTAGTCAAGTTTTTTTGCTGATTCAGCATGAAATTCGTAATCCGCGTTAAATTTCCGTTAGGATAGGACTATTGGGTATCATTTTTAGTCGCCAGTAATTTTTTTCTGATGAAAATTAAGTTTTGCATAGAAAGCGATAATTTCGAATTTTCGAAATTGTGATTTGTAGTCAAGTTTTTTTGCTGATTCAGCATGAAATTCGTAATCTGCGTTAAATTTCGGTTAGGATAGGACTATTGGGTATCATTTTTAGTTACCAGTAATTTTTTTCTGATGAAAATTAAGTTTTGCATAGAAAGCGATAATTTCGAAATTGTGATTTGTAGTCAAGTTTTTTTGCTTAATCGGCATGAAATTCGTAATCTGCGTTAAATTTCGGTTAGGATAGGACTATTGGGTATCATTTTTAGTCACCAGTAATTTTTTTCTGATGAAAATTAAGTTTTGCATAGAAAGCGATAATTTCGAAATTGTGATTTGTAGTCAAGTTTTTTGCTGAATCAGCATGAAATTCGTAATCTGCGTTAAATTTCGGTTAGGATAGGACTATTGGGTATCATTTTTAGTCGCCAGTAATTTTTTTCTGATGAAAATTAAGTTTTGCATAGAAAGCGATAATTTCGAAATTGTGATTTGTAGTCAAGTTTTTTTGCTGATTCAGCAAGAAATTCGTAATCCGCGTTAAATTTCCGTTAGGATAGGACTATTGGGTATCATTTTTAGTCGCCAGTAATTTTTTTCTGATGAAAATTAAGTTTTGCATAGAAAGCGATAATTTCGAAATTGTGATTTGTAGTCAATTTTTTTTGCTCAATCAGCATGAAATTCGTAATATGCGTTAAATTTCCGTTAGGATAGGACTATTGGGTATCATTTTTAGTCGGCAGACATTTTTTTCTGATGAAAATTAAGTTTTGCATAGAAAGCGATAATTTCGAATTTTCGAAATTGTGATTTTTAGTCCAGTTTTTTTGCTGAATCAGCATGAATTTCTTAATCTGCGTTAAATTTCGGTCAGGATAGGACTATTGGGTATTATTTTTAGTCGCCAGTAATTTTTTTCTGATGAAAATTAAGTTTTGCATAGAAAGCGATAATTTCGAATTTTCGAAATTGTGATTTGTAGTCAAGTTTTTTTGCTGAATCAGCATGAATTTCGTAATCTGCGTTAAATTTCGGTTAGGATAGGACTATTGGGTATTATTTTTAGTCGCCAGTAATTTTTTTCTGATGAAAATTATGTTTTGCATAGAAAGCGATAATTTCGAATTTTCGAAATTGTGATTTTTAGTCCAGTTTTTTTGCTGAATCAGCATGAATTTCGTAATCTGCGTTAAATTTCGGTTAGGATAGGACTATTGGGTATTATTTTTAGTCGCCAGTAATTTTTTTCTGATGAAAATTAAGTTTTGCATAGAAAGCGATAATTTCGAATTTTCGAAATTGTGATTTGTAGTCAAGTTTTTTTGCTGAATCAGCATGAATTTCGTAATCTGCGTTAAATTTCGGTTAGGATAGGACTATTGGGTATTATTTTTAGTCGCCAGTAATTTTTTTCTGATGAAAATTAAGTTTTGCATAGAAAGCGATAATTTCGAATTTTCGAAATTGTGATTTTTAGTCCAGTTTTTTTGCTGAATCAGCATGAATTTCGTAATCTGCGTTAAATTTCGGTTAGGATAGGACTATTGGGTATTATTTTTAGTCGCCAGTAATTTTTTTCTGATGAAAATTAAGTTTTGCATAGAAAGCGATAATTTCGAAATTGTGATTTGTAGTCAAGTTATTTTGCTTAATCGGCATGAAATTCGTAATCTGCGTTAAATTTCGGTTAGGATAGGACTATTGGGTATCATTTTTAGTCACCAGTAATTTTTTTCTGATGAAAATTAAGTTTTGCATAGAAAGCGATAATTTCGAAATTGTGATTTGTAGTCAAGTTTTTTTGCTGATTCAGCATGAAATTCGTAATCCGCGTTAAATTTCCGTTAGGATAGGACTATTGGGTATCATTTTTAGTCGCCAGTAATTTTTTTCTGATGAAAATTAAGTTTTGCATAGAAAGCGATAATTTCGAATTTTCGAAATTGTGATTTTTAGTCCAGTTTTTTTGCTGAATCAGCATGAATTTCGTAATCTGCGTTAAATTTCGGTTAGGATAGGACTATTGGGTATTATTTTTAGTCGCCAGTAATTTTTTTCTGATGAAAATTAAGTTTTGCATAGAAAGCGATAATTTCGAAATTGTGATTTGTAGTCAAGTTTTTTTGCTTAATCGGCATGAAATTCGTAATCTGCGTTAAATTTCGGTTAGGATAGGACTATTGGGTATCATTTTTAGTCACCAGTAATTTTTTTCTGATGAAAATTAAGTTTTGCATAGAAAGCGATAATTTCGAAATTGTGATTTGTAGTCAAGTTTTTTTGCTGATTCAGCATGAAATTCGTAATCCGCGTTAAATTTCCGTTAGGATAGGACTATTGGGTATCATTTTTAGTCGCCAGTAATTTTTTTCTGATGAAAATTAAGTTTTGCATAGAAAGCGATAATTTCGAAATTTCGAAATTGTGATCTGTAGTCAAGTTTTTTTGCTGAATCAGCATGAAATTCGTAATCTGCGTTAAATTTCGGTTAGGATAGGACTATTGGGTATCATTTTTAGTCACCAGTAATTTTTTTCTGATGAAAATTAAGTTTTGCATAGAAAGCGATAATTTCGAAATTGTGATTTGTAGTCAAGTTTTTTTGCTTAATCGGCATGAAATTCGTAATCTGCGTTAAATTTCGGTTAGGATAGGACTATTGGGTATCATTTTTAGTCACCAGTAATTTTTTTCTGATGAAAATTAAGTTTTGCATAGAAAGCGATAATTTCGAAATTGTGATTTGTAGTCAAGTTTTTTTGCTTAATCGGCATGAAATTCGTAATCTGCGTTAAATTTCGGTTAGGATAGGACTATTGGGTATTATTTTTAGTCGCCAGTAATTTTTTTCTGATGAAAATTAAGTTTTGCATAGAAAGCGATAATTTCGAATTTTCGAAATTGTGATTTGTAGTCAAGTTTTTTTGCTGATTCAGCATGAAATTCGTAATCTGCGTTAAATTTCGGTTAGGATAGGACTATTGGGTATCATTTTTAGTCACCAGTAATTTTTTTCTGATGAAAATTAAGTTTTGCATAGAAAGCGATAATTTCGAAATTGTGATTTGTAGTCAAGTTTTTTTGCTTAATCGGCATGAAATTCGTAATCTGCGTTAAATTTCGGTTAGGATAGGACTATTGGGTATCATTTTTAGTCACCAGTAATTTTTTTCTGATGAAAATTAAGTTTTGCATAGAAAGCGATAATTTCGAAATTGTGATTTGTAGTCAAGTTTTTTTGCTGAATCAGCATGAAATTCGTAATCTGCGTTAAATGTCGGTTAGGATAGGACTATTGGGTATCATTTTTAGTCACCAGTAATTTTTTTCTGATGAAAATTAAGTTTTGCATAGAAAGCGATAATTTCGAAATTGTGATTTGTAGTCAAGTTTTTTTGCTGATTCAGCATGAAATTCGTAATCCGCGTTAAATTTCCGTTAGGATAGGACTATTGGGTATCATTTTTAGTCGCCAGTAATTTTTTTCTGATGAAAATTAAGTTTTGCATAGAAAGCGATAATTTCGAATTTTCGAAATTGTGATTTGTAGTCAAGTTTTTTTGCTGATTCAGCATGAAATTCGTAATCTGCGTTAAATTTCGGTTAGGATAGGACTATTGGGTATCATTTTTAGTCACCAGTAATTTTTTTCTGATGAAAATTAAGTTTTGCATAGTAATTTCGAAATTGTGATTTGTAGTCAAGCTTTTTGCTGAATCAGCATGAAATTCGTAATCTGCGTTAAATGTCGGTTAGGATAGGACTATTGGGTATCATTTTTAGTCGCCAGTAATTTTTTTCTGATGAAAATTAAGTTTTGCATAGAAAGCGATAATTTCGAAATTGTGATTTGTAGTCAAGTTTTTTTGCTGATTCAGCATGAAATTCGTAATCCGCGTTAAATTTCCGTTAGGATAGGACTATTGGGTATCATTTTTAGTCGCCAGTAATTTTTTTCTGATGAAAATTAAGTTTTGCATAGAAAGCGATAATTTCGAATTTTCGAAATTGTGATTTGTAGTCAAGTTTTTTTGCTGATTCAGCATGAAATTCGTAATCTGCGTTAAATTTCGGTTAGGATAGGACTATTGGGTATCATTTTTAGTCACCAGTAATTTTTTTCTGATGAAAATTAAGTTTTGCATAGAAAGCGATAATTTCGAAATTGTGATTTGTAGTCAAGTTTTTTTGCTGAATCAGCATGAAATTCGTAATCTGCGTTAAATGTCGGTTAGGATAGGACTATTGGGTATCATTTTTAGTCACCAGTAATTTTTTTCTGATGAAAATTAAGTTTTGCATAGAAAGCGATAATTTCGAAATTGTGATTTGTAGTCAAGTTTTTTTGCTGATTCAGCATGAAATTCGTAATCCGCGTTAAATTTCCGTTAGGATAGGACTATTGGGTATCATTTTTAGTCGCCAGTAATTTTTTTCTGATGAAAATTAAGTTTTGCATAGAAAGCGATAATTTCGAATTTTCGAAATTGTGATTTGTAGTCAAGTTTTTTTGCTGATTCAGCATGAAATTCGTAATCTGCGTTAAATTTCGGTTAGGATAGGACTATTGGGTATCATTTTTAGTCACCAGTAATTTTTTTCTGATGAAAATTAAGTTTTGCATAGAAAGCGATAATTTCGAAATTGTGATTTGTAGTCAAGTTTTTTTGCTGATTCAGCATGAAATTCGTAATCCGCGTTAAATTTCCGTTAGGATAGGACTATTGGGTATCATTTTTAGTCGCCAGTAATTTTTTTCTGATGAAAATTAAGTTTTGCATAGAAAGCGATAATTTCGAATTTTCGAAATTGTGATTTGTAGTCAAGTTTTTTTGCTGATTCAGCATGAAATTCGTAATCTGCGTTAAATTTCGGTTAGGATAGGACTATTGGGTATCATTTTTAGTCACCAGTAATTTTTTTCTGATGAAAATTAAGTTTTGCATAGAAAGCGATAATTTCGAAATTGTGATTTGTAGTCAAGTTTTTTTGCTGAATCAGCATGAAATTCGTAATCTGCGTTAAATGTCGGTTAGGATAGGACTATTGGGTATCATTTTTAGTCACCAGTAATTTTTTTCTGATGAAAATTAAGTTTTGCATAGAAAGCGATAATTTCGAAATTGTGATTTGTAGTCAAGTTTTTTTGCTGAATCAGCATGAAATTCGTAATCTGCGTTAAATGTCGGTTAGGATAGGACTATTGGGTATCATTTTTAGTCACCAGTAATTTTTTTCTGATGAAAATTAAGTTTTGCATAGAAAGCGATAATTTCGAAATTGTGATTTGTAGTCAAGTTTTTTTGCTTAATCGGCATGAAATTCGTAATCTGCGTTAAATTTCGGTTAGGATAGGACTATTGGGTATCATTTTTAGTCACCAGTAATTTTTTTCTGATGAAAATTAAGTTTTGCATAGAAAGCGATAATTTCGAAATTGTGATTTGTAGTCAAGTTTTTTTGCTGATTCAGCATGAAATTCGTAATCCGCGTTAAATTTCCGTTAGGATAGGACTATTGGGTATCATTTTTAGTCGCCAGTAATTTTTTTCTGATGAAAATTAAGTTTTGCATAGAAAGCGATAATTTCGAATTTTCGAAATTGTGATTTGTAGTCAAGTTTTTTTGCTGATTCAGCATGAAATTCGTAATCTGCGTTAAATTTCGGTTAGGATAGGACTATTGGGTATCATTTTTAGTCACCAGTAATTTTTTTCTGATGAAAATTAAGTTTTGCATAGAAAGCGATAATTTCGAAATTGTGATTTGTAGTCAAGTTTTTTTTGCTGAATCAGCATGAAATTCGTAATCTGCGTTAAATGTCGGTTAGGATAGGACTATTGGGTATCATTTTTAGTCACCAGTAATTTTTTTCTGATGAAAATTAAGTTTTGCATAGAAAGCGATAATTTCGAAATTGTGATTTGTAGTCAAGTTTTTTTGCTTAATCGGCATGAAATTCGTAATCTGCGTTAAATTTCGGTTAGGATAGGACTATTGGGTATCATTTTTAGTCACCAGTAATTTTTTTCTGATGAAAATTAAGTTTTGCATAGAAAGCGATAATTTCGAAATTGTGATTTGTAGTCAAGTTTTTTTGCTGATTCAGCATGAAATTCGTAATCCGCGTTAAATTTCCGTTAGGATAGGACTATTGGGTATCATTTTTAGTCGCCAGTAATTTTTTTCTGATGAAAATTAAGTTTTGCATAGAAAGCGATAATTTCGAATTTTCGAAATTGTGATTTGTAGTCAAGTTTTTTTGCTGATTCAGCATGAAATTCGTAATCTGCGTTAAATTTCGGTTAGGATAGGACTATTGGGTATCATTTTTAGTCACCAGTAATTTTTTTCTGATGAAAATTAAGTTTTGCATAGAAAGCGATAATTTCGAAATTGTGATTTGTAGTCAAGTTTTTTTGCTTAATCGGCATGAAATTCGTAATCTGCGTTAAATTTCGGTTAGGATAGGACTATTGGGTATCATTTTTAGTCACCAGTAATTTTTTTCTGATGAAAATTAAGTTTTGCATAGAAAGCGATAATTTCGAAATTGTGATTTGTAGTCAAGTTTTTTTGCTGAATCAGCATGAAATTCGTAATCTGCGTTAAATGTCGGTTAGGATAGGACTATTGGGTATTATTTTTAGTCGCCAGTAATTTTTTTCTGATGAAAATTAAGTTTTGCATAGAAAGCGATAATTTCGAAATTGTGATTTGTAGTCAAGTTTTTTTGCTTAATCGGCATGAAATTCGTAATCTGCGTTAAATTTCGGTTAGGATAGGACTATTGGGTATCATTTTTAGTCACCAGTAATTTTTTTCTGATGAAAATTAAGTTTTGCATAGAAAGCGATAATTTCGAAATTGTGATTTGTAGTCAAGTTTTTTTGCTGAATCAGCATGAAATTCGTAATCTGCGTTAAATGTCGGTTAGGATAGGACTATTGGGTATCATTTTTAGTCGCCAGTAATTTTTTTCTGATGAAAATTAAGTTTTGCATAGAAAGCGATAATTTCGAAATTGTGATTTGTAGTCAAGTTTTTTTGCTGATTCAGCATGAAATTCGTAATCCGCGTTAAATTTCCGTTAGGATAGGACTATTGGGTATCATTTTTAGTCGCCAGTAATTTTTTTCTGATGAAAATTAAGTTTTGCATAGAAAGCGATAATTTCGAATTTTCGAAATTGTGATTTGTAGTCAAGTTTTTTTGCTGATTCAGCATGAAATTCGTAATCTGCGTTAAATTTCGGTTAGGATAGGACTATTGGGTATCATTTTTAGTCACCAGTAATTTTTTTCTGATGAAAATTAAGTTTTGCATAGAAAGCGATAATTTCGAAATTGTGATTTGTAGTCAAGTTTTTTTGCTTAATCGGCATGAAATTCGTAATCTGCGTTAAATTTCGGTTAGGATAGGACTATTGGGTATCATTTTTAGTCACCAGTAATTTTTTTCTGATGAAAATTAAGTTTTGCATAGAAAGCGATAATTTCGAAATTGTGATTTGTAGTCAAGTTTTTTTGCTGAATCAGCATGAAATTCGTAATCTGCGTTAAATGTCGGTTAGGATAGGACTATTGGGTATTATTTTTAGTCGCCAGTAATTTTTTTCTGATGAAAATTAAGTTTTGCATAGAAAGCGATAATTTCGAAATTGTGATTTGTAGTCAAGTTTTTTTGCTTAATCGGCATGAAATTCGTAATCTGCGTTAAATTTCGGTTAGGATAGGACTATTGGGTATCATTTTTAGTCACCAGTAATTTTTTTCTGATGAAAATTAAGTGTTGCATAGAAAGCGATAATTTCGAAATTGTGATTTGTAGTCAAGTTTTTTTGCTTAATCGGCATGAAATTCGTAATCTGCGTTAAATTTCGGTTAGGATAGGACTATTGGGTATCATTTTTAGTCACCAGTAATTTTTTTCTGATGAAAATTAAGTTTTGCATAGAAAGCGATAATTTCGAAATTGTGATTTGTAGTCAAGTTTTTTTGCTTAATCGGCATGAAATTCGTAATCTGCGTTAAATTTCGGTTAGGATAGGACTATTGGGTATCATTTTTAGTCACCAGTAATTTTTTTCTGATGAAAATTAAGTTTTGCATAGAAAGCGATAATTTCGAAATTGTGATTTGTAGTCAAGTTTTTTTGCTGAATCAGCATGAAATTCGTAATCTGCGTTAAATGTCGGTTAGGATAGGACTATTGGGTATCATTTTTAGTCGCCAGTAATTTTTTTCTGATGAAAATTAAGTTTTGCATAGAAAGCGATAATTTCGAAATTGTGATTTGTAGTCAAGTTTTTTTGCTGATTCAGCATGAAATTCGTAATCCGCGTTAAATTTCCGTTAGGATAGGACTATTGGGTATCATTTTTAGTCGCCAGTAATTTTTTTCTGAAGAAAATTAAGTTTTGCATAGAAAGCGATAATTTCGAAATTGTGATTTGTAGTCAAGTTTTTTTGCTGATTCAGCATGAAATTCGTAATCTGCGTTAAATTTCGGTTAGGATAGGACTATTGGGTATCATTTTTAGTCACCAGTAATTTTTTTCTGATGAAAATTAAGTTTTGCATAGAAAGCGATAATTTCGAAATTGTGATTTGTAGTCAAGTTTTTTTGCTTAATCGGCATGAAATTCGTAATCTGCGTTAAATTTCGGTTAGGATAGGACTATTGGGTATCATTTTTAGTCACCAGTAATTTTTTTCTGATGAAAATTAAGTTTTGCATAGAAAGCGATAATTTCGAAATTGTGATTTGTAGTCAAGTTTTTTTGCTGATTCAGCATGAAATTCGTAATCCGCGTTAAATTTCCGTTAGGATAGGACTATTGGGTATCATTTTTAGTCGCCAGTAATTTTTTTCTGATGAAAATTAAGTTTTGCATAGAAAGCGATAATTTCGAAATTGTGATTTGTAGTCAAGTTTTTTTGCTGATTCAGCATGAAATTCGTAATCCGCGTTAAATTTCCGTTAGGATAGGACTATTGGGTATCATTTTTAGTCGCCAGTAATTTTTTTCTGATGAAAATTAAGTTTTGCATAGAAAGCGATAATTTCGAATTTTCGAAATTGTGATTTGTAGTCAAGTTTTTTTGCTGATTCAGCATGAAATTCGTAATCTGCGTTAAATTTCGGTTAGGATAGGACTATTGGGTATCATTTTTAGTCACCAGTAATTTTTTTCTGATGAAAATTAAGTTTTGCATAGAAAGCGATAATTTCGAAATTGTGATTTGTAGTCAAGTTTTTTTGCTTAATCGGCATGAAATTCGTAATCTGCGTTAAATTTCGGTTAGGATAGGACTATTGGGTATCATTTTTAGTCACCAGTAATTTTTTTCTGATGAAAATTAAGTTTTGCATAGAAAGCGATAATTTCGAAATTGTGATTTGTAGTCAAGTTTTTTTGCTGAATCAGCATGAAATTCGTAATCTGCGTTAAATGTCGGTTAGGATAGGACTATTGGGTATTATTTTTAGTCGCCAGTAATTTTTTTCTGATGAAAATTAAGTTTTGCATAGAAAGCGATAATTTCGAAATTGTGATTTGTAGTCAAGTTTTTTTGCTTAATCGGCATGAAATTCGTAATCTGCGTTAAATTTCGGTTAGGATAGGACTATTGGGTATCATTTTTAGTCACCAGTAATTTTTTTCTGATGAAAATTAAGTTTTGCATAGAAAGCGATAATTTCGAAATTGTGATTTGTAGTCAAGTTTTTTTGTTTAATCGGCATGAAATTCGTAATCTGCGTTAAATTTCGGTTAGGATAGGACTATTGGGTATCATTTTTAGTCACCAGTAATTTTTTTCTGATGAAAATTAAGTTTTGCATAGAAAGCGATAATTTCGAAATTGTGATTTGTAGTCAAGTTTTTTTGCTTAATCGGCATGAAATTCGTAATCTGCGTTAAATTTCGGTTAGGATAGGACTATTGGGTATCATTTTTAGTCACCAGTAATTTTTTTCTGATGAAAATTAAGTTTTGCATAGAAAGCGATAATTTCGAAATTGTGATTTGTAGTCAAGTTTTTTTGCTGAATCAGCATGAAATTCGTAATCTGCGTTAAATGTCGGTTAGGATAGGACTATTGGGTATCATTTTTAGTCGCCAGTAATTTTTTTCTGATGAAAATTAAGTTTTGCATAGAAAGCGATAATTTCGAAATTGTGATTTGTAGTCAAGTTTTTTTGCTGATTCAGCATGAAATTCGTAATCCGCGTTAAATTTCCGTTAGGATAGGACTATTGGGTATCATTTTTAGTCGCCAGTAATTTTTTTCTGAAGAAAATTAAGTTTTGCATAGAAAGCGATAATTTCGAATTTTCGAAATTGTGATTTGTAGTCAAGTTTTTTTGCTGATTCAGCATGAAATTCGTAATCTGCGTTAAATTTCGGTTAGGATAGGACTATTGGGTATCATTTTTAGTCACCAGTAATTTTTTTCTGATGAAAATTAAGTTTTGCATAGAAAGCGATAATTTCGAAATTGTGATTTGTAGTCAAGTTTTTTTGCTTAATCGGCATGAAATTCGTAATCTGCGTTAAATTTCGGTTAGGATAGGACTATTGGGTATCATTTTTAGTCACCAGTAATTTTTTTCTGATGAAAATTAAGTTTTGCATAGAAAGCGATAATTTCGAAATTGTGATTTGTAGTCAAGTTTTTTTGCTGAATCAGCATGAAATTCGTAATCTGCGTTAAATGTCGGTTAGGATAGGACTATTGGGTATTATTTTTAGTCGCCAGTAATTTTTTTCTGATGAAAATTAAGTTTTGCATAGAAAGCGATAATTTCGAAATTGTGATTTGTAGTCAAGTTTTTTTGCTTAATCGGCATGAAATTCGTAATCTGCGTTAAATTTCGGTTAGGATAGGACTATTGGGTATCATTTTTAGTCACCAGTAATTTTTTTCTGATGAAAATTAAGTTTTGCATAGAAAGCGATAATTTCGAAATTGTGATTTGTAGTCAAGTTTTTTTGCTGATTCAGCATGAAATTCGTAATCCGCGTTAAATTTCCGTTAGGATAGGACTATTGGGTATCATTTTTAGTCGCCAGTAATTTTTTTCTGATGAAAATTAAGTTTTGCATAGAAAGCGATAATTTCGAAATTTCGAAATTGTGATCTGTAGTCAAGTTTTTTTGCTGAATCAGCATGAAATTCGTAATCTGCGTTAAATGTCGGTTAGGATAGGACTATTGGGTATTATTTTTAGTCACCAGTAATTTTTTTCTGATGAAAATTAAGTTTTGCATAGAAAGCGATAATTTCGAAATTGTGATTTGTAGTCAAGTTTTTTTGCTTAATCGGCATGAAATTCGTAATCTGCGTTAAATTTCGGTTAGGATAGGACTATTGGGTATCATTTTTAGTCACCAGTAATTTTTTTCTGATGAAAATTAAGTTTTGCATAGAAAGCGATAATTTCGAAATTGTGATTTGTAGTCAAGTTTTTTTGCTTAATCGGCATGAAATTCGTAATCTGCGTTAAATTTCGGTTAGGATAGGACTATTGGGTATTATTTTTAGTCGCCAGTAATTTTTTTCTGATGAAAATTAAGTTTTGCATAGAAAGCGATAATTTCGAATTTTCGAAATTGTGATTTGTAGTCAAGTTTTTTTGCTGATTCAGCATGAAATTCGTAATCTGCGTTAAATTTCGGTTAGGATAGGACTATTGGGTATCATTTTTAGTCACCAGTAATTTTTTTCTGATGAAAATTAAGTTTTGCATAGAAAGCGATAATTTCGAAATTGTGATTTGTAGTCAAGTTTTTTTGCTGATTCAGCATGAAATTCGTAATCTGCGTTAAATTTCGGTTAGGATAGGACTATTGGGTATCATTTTTAGTCACCAGTAATTTTTTTCTGATGAAAATTAAGTTTTGCATAGAAAGCGATAATTTCGAAATTGTGATTTGTAGTCAAGTTTTTTTGCTTAATCGGCATGAAATTCGTAATCTGCGTTAAATTTCGGTTAGGATAGGACTATTGGGTATCATTTTTAGTCACCAGTAATTTTTTTCTGATGAAAATTAAGTTTTGCATAGAAAGCGATAATTTCGAAATTGTGATTTGTAGTCAAGTTTTTTTGCTGAATCAGCATGAAATTCGTAATCTGCGTTAAATGTCGGTTAGGATAGGACTATTGGGTATCATTTTTAGTCACCAGTAATTTTTTTCTGATGAAAATTAAGTTTTGCATAGAAAGCGATAATTTCGAAATTGTGATTTGTAGTCAAGTTTTTTTGCTGAATCAGCATGAAATTCGTAATCTGCGTTAAATGTCGGTTAGGATAGGACTATTGGGTATCATTTTTAGTCACCAGTAATTTTTTTCTGATGAAAATTAAGTTTTGCATAGAAAGCGATAATTTCGAAATTGTGATTTGTAGTCAAGTTTTTTTGCTTAATCGGCATGAAATTCGTAATCTGCGTTAAATTTCGGTTAGGATAGGACTATTGGGTATCATTTTTAGTCACCAGTAATTTTTTTCTGATGAAAATTAAGTTTTGCATAGAAAGCGATAATTTCGAAATTGTGATTTGTAGTCAAGTTTTTTTGCTGATTCAGCATGAAATTCGTAATCCGCGTTAAATTTCCGTTAGGATAGGACTATTGGGTATCATTTTTAGTCGCCAGTAATTTTTTTCTGATGAAAATTAAGTTTTGCATAGAAAGCGATAATTTCGAATTTTCGAAATTGTGATTTGTAGTCAAGTTTTTTTGCTGATTCAGCATGAAATTCGTAATCTGCGTTAAATTTCGGTTAGGATAGGACTATTGGGTATCATTTTTAGTCACCAGTAATTTTTTTCTGATGAAAATTAAGTTTTGCATAGAAAGCGATAATTTCGAAATTGTGATTTGTAGTCAAGTTTTTTTGCTGATTCAGCATGAAATTCGTAATCTGCGTTAAATTTCGGTTAGGATAGGACTATTGGGTATCATTTTTAGTCACCAGTAATTTTTTTCTGATGAAAATTAAGTTTTGCATAGAAAGCGATAATTTCGAAATTGTGATTTGTAGTCAAGTTTTTTTGCTTAATCGGCATGAAATTCGTAATCTGCGTTAAATTTCGGTTAGGATAGGACTATTGGGTATCATTTTTAGTCACCAGTAATTTTTTTCTGATGAAAATTAAGTTTTGCATAGAAAGCGATAATTTCGAAATTGTGATTTGTAGTCAAGTTTTTTTGCTGAATCAGCATGAAATTCGTAATCTGCGTTAAATGTCGGTTAGGATAGGACTATTGGGTATTATTTTTAGTCGCCAGTAATTTTTTTCTGATGAAAATTAAGTTTTGCATAGAAAGCGATAATTTCGAAATTGTGATTTGTAGTCAAGTTTTTTTGCTTAATCGGCATGAAATTCGTAATCTGCGTTAAATTTCGGTTAGGATAGGACTATTGGGTATCATTTTTAGTCACCAGTAATTTTTTTCTGATGAAAATTAAGTTTTGCATAGAAAGCGATAATTTCGAAATTGTGATTTGTAGTCAAGTTTTTTTGCTGATTCAGCATGAAATTCGTAATCCGCGTTAAATTTCCGTTAGGATAGGACTATTGGGTATCATTTTTAGTCGCCAGTAATTTTTTTCTGATGAAAATTAAGTTTTGCATAGAAAGCGATAATTTCGAAATTTCGAAATTGTGATCTGTAGTCAAGTTTTTTTGCTGAATCAGCATGAAATTCGTAATCTGCGTTAAATTTCGGTTAGGATAGGACTATTGGGTATCATTTTTAGTCACCAGTAATTTTTTTCTGATGAAAATTAAGTTTTGCATAGAAAGCGATAATTTCGAAATTGTGATTTGTAGTCAAGTTTTTTTGCTTAATCGGCATGAAATTCGTAATCTGCGTTAAATTTCGGTTAGGATAGGACTATTGGGTATTATTTTTAGTCGCCAGTAATTTTTTTCTGATGAAAATTAAGTTTTGCATAGAAAGCGATAATTTCGAATTTTCGAAATTGTGATTTGTAGTCAAGTTTTTTTGCTGATTCAGCATGAAATTCGTAATCTGCGTTAAATTTCGGTTAGGATAGGACTATTGGGTATCATTTTTAGTCACCAGTAATTTTTTTCTGATGAAAATTAAGTTTTGCATAGAAAGCGATAATTTCGAAATTGTGATTTGTAGTCAAGTTTTTTTGCTGAATCGGCATGAAATTCGTAATCTGCGTTAAATTTCGGTTAGGATAGGACTATTGGGTATCATTTTTAGTCACCAGTAATTTTTTTCTGATGAAAATTAAGTTTTGCATAGAAAGCGATAATTTCGAAATTGTGATTTGTAGTCAAGTTTTTTTGCTTAATCGGCATGAAATTCGTAATCTGCGTTAAATTTCGGTTAGGATAGGACTATTGGGTATCATTTTTAGTCACCAGTAATTTTTTTCTGATGAAAATTAAGTTTTGCATAGAAAGCGATAATTTCGAATTTTCGAAATTGTGATTTGTAGTCAAGTTTTTTTGCTGATTCAGCATGAAATTCGTAATCTGCGTTAAATTTCGGTTAGGATAGGACTATTGGGTATCATTTTTAGTCACCAGTAATTTTTTTCTGATGAAAATTAAGTTTTGCATAGAAAGCGATAATTTCGAAATTGTGATTTGTAGTCAAGTTTTTTTGCTGAATCAGCATGAAATTCGTAATCTGCGTTAAATGTCGGTTAGGATAGGACTATTGGGTATCATTTTTAGTCGCCAGTAATTTTTTTCTGATGAAAATTAAGTTTTGCATAGAAAGCGATAATTTCGAAATTGTGATTTGTAGTCAAGTTTTTTTGCTGATTCAGCATGAAATTCGTAATCCGCGTTAAATTTCCGTTAGGATAGGACTATTGGGTATCATTTTTAGTCGCCAGTAATTTTTTTCTGATGAAAATTAAGTTTTGCATAGAAAGCGATAATTTCGAAATTTCGAAATTGTGATCTGTAGTCAAGTTTTTTTGCTGAATCAGCATGAAATTCGTAATCTGCGTTAAAATTCGGTTAGGATAGGACTATTGGGTAATCATTTTTAGTCGGCAGGGATTTTTTTCTGATGAAAATTAAGTTTTGCATAATTTTCGAGATTGTGATTTGTAGTCAAGTTTTTTTCCTGAATCAGGATGAAATTCGTAATCTGCGTTAAAATTCGGTTAGGATACGACTATTGGGTAATCATTTTTAGTCGGCAGACATTTTTTTCTGATGAAAATTAAGTTTTGCATAGAAAGCGATAATTTCGAATTTTCGAAATTGTGATTTGTAGTCAAGTTTTTTTGCTGATTCAGCATGAAATTCGTAATCTGCGTTAAATTTCGGTTAGGATAGGACTATTGGGTATCATTTTTAGTCACCAGTAATTTTTTTCTGATGAAAATTAAGTTTTGCATAGAAAGCGATAATTTCGAAATTGTGATTTGTAGTCAAGTTTTTTTGCTGAATCGGCATGAAATTCGTAATCTGCGTTAAATTTCGGTTAGGATAGGACTATTGGGTATCATTTTTAGTCACCAGTAATTTTTTTCTGATGAAAATTAAGTTTTGCATAGAAAGCGATAATTTCGAAATTGTGATTTGTAGTCAAGTTTTTTGCTGAATCAGCATGAAATTCGTAATCTGCGTTAAATTTCGGTTAGGATAGGACTATTGGGTATCATTTTTAGTCGCCAGTAATTTTTTTCTGATGAAAATTAAGTTTTGCATAGAAAGCGATAATTTCGAATTTTCGAAATTGTGATTTGTAGTCAAGTTTTTTTGCTGAATCAGGATGAAATTCGTAATCTGCGTTAAATTTCGGTTAGGATAGGACTATTGGGTATCATTTTTAGTCACCAGTAATTTTTTTCTGATGAAAATTAAGTTTTGCATAGAAAGCGATAATTTCGAAATTGTGATTTGTAGTCAAGTTTTTTTGCTGATTCAGTATGAAATTCGTAATCTGCGTTAAAATTCGGTTAGGATAGGACTATTGGGTATCATTTTTAGTCGGCAGGGATTTTTTTCTGATGAAAATTAAGTTTTGCATAGAAAGCGATAATTTCGAAATTTCGAAATTGTGATTTGTAGTCAAGTTTTTTTGCTGAATCGGCATGAAATTCGTAATCTGCGTTAAAATTCGGTTAGGATACGACTATTGGGTAATCATTTTTAGTCGGCAGACATTTTTTTCTGATGAAAATTAAGTTTTGCATAATTTTCGAAATTGTGATTTGTAGTCAAGTTTTTTTGCTGATTCAGTATGAAATTCGTAATCTGCGTTAAAATTCGGTTAGGATAGGACTATTGGGTATCATTTTTAGTCGGCAGGGATTTTTTTCTGATGAAAATTAAGTTTTGCATAGAAAGCGATAATTTCGAAATTGTGATTTGTATTCAAGTATTTTTGCTGAATCGGCATGAAATTCGTAATCTGCGTTAAATTTCGGTTAGGATAGGACTATTGGGTATCATTTTTAGTCACTAGTAATTTTTTTCTGATGAAAATCAAGTTTTGCATAGAAAGCGATAATTTCGAAATTGTGATTTGTAGTCAAGTTTTTTTGCTGATTCAGCATGAAATTCGTAATCTGCGTTAAATTTCCGTTAGGATAGGACTATTGGGTATCATTTTTAGTCGCCAGTAATTTTTTTCTGATGAAAATTAAGTTTTGCATAGAAAGCGATAATTTCGAAATTGTGATTTGTAGTCAAGTTTTTTTGCTGATTCAGTATGAAATTCGTAATCTGCGTTAAATTTCGGTTAGGATAGGACTATTGGGTATCATTTTTAGTCACCAGTAATTTTTTTCTGATGAAAATTAAGTTTTGCATAGAAAGCGATAATTTCGAAATTGTGATTTGTAGTCAAGTTTTTTTGCTGAATCAGCATGAAATTCGTAATATGCGTTAAATTTCGGTTAGGATAGGACTATTGGGTATCATTTTTAGTCGGCAGACATTTTTTTCTGATGAAAATTAAGTTTTGCATAGAAAGCGATAATTTCGAATTTTCGAAATTGTGATTTTTAGTCCAGTTTTTTTGCTGAATCAGCATGAATTTCGTAATCTGCGTTAAATTTCGGTCAGGATAGGACTATTGGGTATTATTTTTAGTCGCCAGTAATTTTTTTCTGATGAAAATTAAGTTTTGCATAGAAAGCGATAATTTCGAATTTTCGAAATTGTGATTTTTAGTCCAGTTTTTTTGCTGAATCAGCATGAATTTCGTAATCTGCGTTAAATTTCGGTTAGGATAGGACTATTGGGTATTATTTTTAGTCGCCAGTAATTTTTTTCTGATGAAAATTAAGTTTTGCATAGAAAGCGATAATTTCGAATTTTCGAAATTGTGATTTGTAGTCAAGTTTTTTTGCTGATTCAGCATGAAATTCGTAATCTGCGTTAAATTTCGGTTAGGATAGGACTATTGGGTATCATTTTTAGTCACCAGTAATTTTGTTCTGATGAAAATTAAGTTTTGCATAGAAAGCGATAATTTCGAAATTGTGATTTGTAGTCAAGTTTTTTTGCTGATTCAGCATGAAATTCGTAATCTGCGTTAAATTTCGGTTAGGATAGGACTATTGGGTATCATTTTTAGTCACCAGTAATTTTTTTCTGATGAAAATTAAGTTTTGCATAGAAAGCGATAATTTCGAAATTGTGATTTGTAGTCAAGTTTTTTTGCTGATTCAGCATGAAATTCGTAATCTGCGTTAAATTTCGGTTAGGATAGGACTATTGGGTATCATTTTTAGTCACCAGTAATTTTTTTCTGATGAAAATTAAGTTTTGCATAGAAAGCGATAATTTCGAAATTGTGATTTGTAGTCAAGTTTTTTTGCTTAATCGGCATGAAATTCGTAATCTGCGTTAAATTTCGGTTAGGATAGGACTATTGGGTATCATTTTTAGTCACCAGTAATTTTTTTCTGATGAAAATTAAGTTTTGCATAGAAAGCGATAATTTCGAAATTGTGATTTGTAGTCAAGTTTTTTTGCTTAATCGGCATGAAATTCGTAATCTGCGTTAAATTTCGGTTAGGATAGGACTATTGGGTATCATTTTTAGTCACCAGTAATTTTTTTCTGATGAAAATTAAGTTTTGCATAGAAAGCGATAATTTCGAAATTGTGATTTGTAGTCAAGTTTTTTTGCTGATTCAGCATGAAATTCGTAATCCGCGTTAAATTTCCGTTAGGATAGGACTATTGGGTATCATTTTTAGTCGCCAGTAATTTTTTTCTGATGAAAATTAAGTTTTGCATAGAAAGCGATAATTTCGAAATTTCGAAATTGTGATCTGTAGTCAAGTTTTTTTGCTGAATCAGCATGAAATTCGTAATCTGCGTTAAATTTCGGTTAGGATAGGACTATTGGGTATCATTTTTAGTCACCAGTAATTTTTTTCTGATGAAAATTAAGTTTTGCATAGAAAGCGATAATTTCGAAATTGTGATTTGTAGTCAAGTTTTTTTGCTTAATCGGCATGAAATTCGTAATCTGCGTTAAATTTCGGTTAGGATAGGACTATTGGGTATTATTTTTAGTCGCCAGTAATTTTTTTCTGATGAAAATTAAGTTTTGCATAGAAAGCGATAATTTCGAATTTTCGAAATTGTGATTTGTAGTCAAGTTTTTTTGCTGATTCAGCATGAAATTCGTAATCTGCGTTAAATTTCGGTTAGGATAGGACTATTGGGTATCATTTTTAGTCACCAGTAATTTTTTTCTGATGAAAATTAAGTTTTGCATAGAAAGCGATAATTTCGAAATTGTGATTTGTAGTCAAGTTTTTTTGCTGATTCAGCATGAAATTCGTAATCTGCGTTAAATTTCGGTTAGGATAGGACTATTGGGTATCATTTTTAGTCACCAGTAATTTTTTTCTGATGAAAATTAAGTTTTGCATAGAAAGCGATAATTTCGAAATTGTGATTTGTAGTCAAGTTTTTTTGCTTAATCGGCATGAAATTCGTAATCTGCGTTAAATTTCGGTTAGGATAGGACTATTGGGTATCATTTTTAGTCACCAGTAATTTTTTTCTGATGAAAATTAAGTTTTGCATAGAAAGCGATAATTTCGAAATTGTGATTTGTAGTCAAGTTTTTTTGCTGAATCAGCATGAAATTCGTAATCTGCGTTAAATGTCGGTTAGGATAGGACTATTGGGTATCATTTTTAGTCGCCAGTAATTTTTTTCTGATGAAAATTAAGTTTTGCATAGAAAGCGATAATTTCGAAATTGTGATTTGTAGTCAAGTTTTTTTGCTGATTCAGCATGAAATTCGTAATCCGCGTTAAATTTCCGTTAGGATAGGACTATTGGGTATCATTTTTAGTCGCCAGTAATTTTTTTCTGATGAAAATTAAGTTTTGCATAGAAAGCGATAATTTCGAAATTTCGAAATTGTGATCTGTAGTCAAGTTTTTTTGCTGAATCAGCATGAAATTCGTAATCTGCGTTAAATTTCGGTTAGGATAGGACTATTGGGTATCATTTTTAGTCACCAGTAATTTTTTTCTGATGAAAATTAAGTTTTGCATAGAAAGCGATAATTTCGAAATTGTGATTTGTAGTCAAGTTTTTTTGCTGATTCAGCATGAAATTCGTAATCTGCGTTAAATTTCGGTTAGGATAGGACTATTGGGTATCATTTTTAGTCACCAGTAATTTTTTTCTGATGAAAATTAAGTTTTGCATAGAAAGCGATAATTTCGAAATTGTGATTTGTAGTCAAGTTTTTTTGCTTAATCGGCATGAAATTCGTAATCTGCGTTAAATTTCGGTTAGGATAGGACTATTGGGTATCATTTTTAGTCACCAGTAATTTTTTTCTGATGAAAATTAAGTTTTGCATAGAAAGCGATAATTTCGAAATTGTGATTTGTAGTCAAGTTTTTTTGCTGAATCAGCATGAAATTCGTAATCTGCGTTAAATGTCGGTTAGGATAGGACTATTGGGTATCATTTTTAGTCGCCAGTAATTTTTTTCTGATGAAAATTAAGTTTTGCATAGAAAGCGATAATTTCGAAATTGTGATTTGTAGTCAAGTTTTTTTGCTGATTCAGCATGAAATTCGTAATCCGCGTTAAATTTCCGTTAGGATAGGACTATTGGGTATCATTTTTAGTCGCCAGTAATTTTTTTCTGATGAAAATTAAGTTTTGCATAGAAAGCGATAATTTCGAAATTTCGAAATTGTGATCTGTAGTCAAGTTTTTTTGCTGAATCAGCATGAAATTCGTAATCTGCGTTAAATTTCGGTTAGGATAGGACTATTGGGTATCATTTTTAGTCACCAGTAATTTTTTTCTGATGAAAATTAAGTTTTGCATAGAAAGCGATAATTTCGAATTGTCGAAATTGTGATTTGTAGTCAAGTTTTTTTGCTGATTCAGCATGAAATTCGTAATCTGCGTTAAATTTCGGTTAGGATAGGACTATTGGGTATCATTTTTAGTCACCAGTAATTTTTTTCTGATGAAAATTAAGTTTTGCATAGAAAGCGATAATTTCGAAATTGTGATTTGTAGTCAAGTTTTTTTGCTGAATCGGCATGAAATTCGTAATCTGCGTTAAATTTCGGTTAGGATAGGACTATTGGGTATCATTTTTAGTCACCAGTAATTTTTTTCTGATGAAAATTAAGTTTTGCATAGAAAGCGATAATTTCGAAATTGTGATTTGTAGTCAAGTTTTTTTGCTGATTCAGCATGAAATTCGTAATCTGCGTTAAATTTCGGTTAGGATAGGACTATTGGGTATCATTTTTAGTCGCCAGTGATTTTTTTCTGATGAAAATTAAGTTTTGCATAGAAAGCGATAATTTCGAAATTTCGAAATTGTGATTTGTAGTCAAGTTTTTTTGCTGATTCAGCATGAAATTCGTAATCTGCGTTAAATTTCGGTTAGGATAGGACTATTGGGTATCATTTTTAGTCACCAGTAATTTTTTTCTGATGAAAATTAAGTTTTGCATAGAAAGCGATAATTTCGAAATTGTGATTTGTAGTCAAGTTTTTTTGCTGAATCGGCATGAAATTCGTAATCTGCGTTAAATTTCGGTTAGGATAGGACTATTGGGTATCATTTTTAGTCACCAGTAATTTTTTTCTGATGAAAATTAAGTTTTGCATAGAAAGCGATAATTTCGAAATTGTGATTTGTAGTCAAGTTTTTTTGCTGATTCAGCATGAAATTCGTAATCTGCGTTAAATTTCGGTTAGGATAGGACTATTGGGTATCATTTTTAGTCGCCAGTGATTTTTTTCTGATGAAAATTAAGTTTTGCATAGAAAGCGATAATTTCGAAATTGTGATTTGTAGTCAAGTTTTTTTGCTGATTCAGCATGAAATTCGTAATCTGCGTTAAATTTCGGTTAGGATAGGACTATTGGGTATCATTTTTAGTCACCAGTAATTTTTTTCTGATGAAAATTAAGTTTTGCATAGAAAGCGATAATTTCGAAATTGTGATTTGTAGTCAAGTTTTTTTGCTTAATCGGCATGAAATTCGTAATCTGCGTTAAATTTCGGTTAGGATAGGACTATTGGGTATCATTTTTAGTCACCAGTAATTTTTTTCTGATGAAAATTAAGTTTTGCATAGAAAGCGATAATTTCGAAATTGTGATTTGTAGTCAAGTTTTTTTGCTGAATCAGCATGAAATTCGTAATCTGCGTTAAATGTCGGTTAGGATAGGACTATTGGGTATTATTTTTAGTCGCCAGTAATTTTTTTCTGATGAAAATTAAGTTTTGCATAGAAAGCGATAATTTCGAAATTGTGATTTGTAGTCAAGTTTTTTTGCTTAATCGGCATGAAATTCGTAATCTGCGTTAAATTTCGGTTAGGATAGGACTATTGGGTATCATTTTTAGTCACCAGTAATTTTTTTCTGATGAAAATTAAGTTTTGCATAGAAAGCGATAATTTCGAAATTGTGATTTGTAGTCAAGTTTTTTTGCTGATTCAGCATGAAATTCGTAATCCGCGTTAAATTTCCGTTAGGATAGGACTATTGGGTATCATTTTTAGTCGCCAGTAATTTTTTTCTGATGAAAATTAAGTTTTGCATAGAAAGCGATAATTTCGAAATTTCGAAATTGTGATCTGTAGTCAAGTTTTTTTGCTGAATCAGCATGAAATTCGTAATCTGCGTTAAATTTCGGTTAGGATAGGACTATTGGGTATCATTTTTAGTCACCAGTAATTTTTTTCTGATGAAAATTAAGTTTTGCATAGAAAGCGATAATTTCGAAATTGTGATTTGTAGTCAAGTTTTTTTGCTTAATCGGCATGAAATTCGTAATCTGCGTTAAATTTCGGTTAGGATAGGACTATTGGGTATTATTTTTAGTCGCCAGTAATTTTTTTCTGATGAAAATTAAGTTTTGCATAGAAAGCGATAATTTCGAATTTTCGAAATTGTGATTTGTAGTCAAGTTTTTTTGCTGATTCAGCATGAAATTCGTAATCTGCGTTAAATTTCGGTTAGGATAGGACTATTGGGTATCATTTTTAGTCACCAGTAATTTTTTTCTGATGAAAATTAAGTTTTGCATAGAAAGCGATAATTTCGAAATTGTGATTTGTAGTCAAGTTTTTTTGCTGAATCGGCATGAAATTCGTAATCTGCGTTAAATTTCGGTTAGGATAGGACTATTGGGTATCATTTTTAGTCACCAGTAATTTTTTTCTGATGAAAATTAAGTTTTGCATAGAAAGCGATAATTTCGAAATTGTGATTTGTAGTCAAGTTTTTTTGCTTAATCGGCATGAAATTCGTAATCTGCGTTAAATTTCGGTTAGGATAGGACTATTGGGTATCATTTTTAGTCACCAGTAATTTTTTTCTGATGAAAATTAAGTTTTGCATAGAAAGCGATAATTTCGAATTTTCGAAATTGTGATTTGTAGTCAAGTTTTTTTGCTGATTCAGCATGAAATTCGTAATCTGCGTTAAATTTCGGTTAGGATAGGACTATTGGGTATCATTTTTAGTCACCAGTAATTTTTTTCTGATGAAAATTAAGTTTTGCATAGAAAGCGATAATTTCGAAATTGTGATTTGTAGTCAAGTTTTTTTGCTGAATCAGCATGAAATTCGTAATCTGCGTTAAATGTCGGTTAGGATAGGACTATTGGGTATCATTTTTAGTCGCCAGTAATTTTTTTCTGATGAAAATTAAGTTTTGCATAGAAAGCGATAATTTCGAAATTGTGATTTGTAGTCAAGTTTTTTTGCTGATTCAGCATGAAATTCGTAATCCGCGTTAAATTTCCGTTAGGATAGGACTATTGGGTATCATTTTTAGTCGCCAGTAATTTTTTTCTGATGAAAATTAAGTTTTGCATAGAAAGCGATAATTTCGAAATTTCGAAATTGTGATCTGTAGTCAAGTTTTTTTGCTGAATCAGCATGAAATTCGTAATCTGCGTTAAAATTCGGTTAGGATAGGACTATTGGGTAATCATTTTTAGTCGGCAGGGATTTTTTTCTGATGAAAATTAAGTTTTGCATAATTTTCGAGATTGTGATTTGTAGTCAAGTTTTTTTCCTGAATCAGGATGAAATTCGTAATCTGCGTTAAAATTCGGTTAGGATACGACTATTGGGTAATCATTTTTAGTCGGCAGACATTTTTTTCTGATGAAAATTAAGTTTTGCATAGAAAGCGATAATTTCGAATTTTCGAAATTGTGATTTGTAGTCAAGTTTTTTTGCTGATTCAGCATGAAATTCGTAATCTGCGTTAAATTTCGGTTAGGATAGGACTATTGGGTATCATTTTTAGTCACCAGTAATTTTTTTCTGATGAAAATTAAGTTTTGCATAGAAAGCGATAATTTCGAAATTGTGATTTGTAGTCAAGTTTTTTTGCTGAATCGGCATGAAATTCGTAATCTGCGTTAAATTTCGGTTAGGATAGGACTATTGGGTATCATTTTTAGTCACCAGTAATTTTTTTCTGATGAAAATTAAGTTTTGCATAGAAAGCGATAATTTCGAAATTGTGATTTGTAGTCAAGTTTTTTGCTGAATCAGCATGAAATTCGTAATCTGCGTTAAATTTCGGTTAGGATAGGACTATTGGGTATCATTTTTAGTCGCCAGTAATTTTTTTCTGATGAAAATTAAGTTTTGCATAGAAAGCGATAATTTCGAATTTTCGAAATTGTGATTTGTAGTCAAGTTTTTTTGCTGAATCAGGATGAAATTCGTAATCTGCGTTAAATTTCGGTTAGGATAGGACTATTGGGTATCATTTTTAGTCGGCAGGGATTTTTTTCTGATGAAAATTAAGTTTTGCATAGAAAGCGATAATTTCGAAATTGTGATTTGTAGTCAAGTTTTTTTGCTGATTCAGTATGAAATTCGTAATCTGCGTTAAAATTCGGTTAGGATAGGACTATTGGGTATCATTTTTAGTCGGCAGGGATTTTTTTCTGATGAAAATTAAGTTTTGCATAGAAAGCGATAATTTCGAAATTTCGAAATTGTGATTTGTAGTCAAGTTTTTTTGCTGAATCGGCATGAAATTCGTAATCTGCGTTAAAATTCGGTTAGGATACGACTATTGGGTAATCATTTTTAGTCGGCAGACATTTTTTTCTGATGAAAATTAAGTTTTGCATAATTTTCGAAATTGTGATTTGTAGTCAAGTTTTTTTGCTGATTCAGTATGAAATTCGTAATCTGCGTTAAAATTCGGTTAGGATAGGACTATTGGGTATCATTTTTAGTCGGCAGGGATTTTTTTCTGATGAAAATTAAGTTTTGCATAGAAAGCGATAATTTCGAAATTGTGATTTGTATTCAAGTATTTTTGCTGAATCGGCATGAAATTCGTAATCTGCGTTAAATTTCGGTTAGGATAGGACTATTGGGTATCATTTTTAGTCACTAGTAATTTTTTTCTGATGAAAATCAAGTTTTGCATAGAAAGCGATAATTTCGAAATTGTGATTTGTAGTCAAGTTTTTTTGCTGATTCAGCATGAAATTCGTAATCTGCGTTAAATTTCCGTTAGGATAGGACTATTGGGTATCATTTTTAGTCGCCAGTAATTTTTTTCTGATGAAAATTAAGTTTTGCATAGAAAGCGATAATTTCGAAATTGTGATTTGTAGTCAAGTTTTTTTGCTGATTCAGTATGAAATTCGTAATCTGCGTTAAATTTCGGTTAGGATAGGACTATTGGGTATCATTTTTAGTCACCAGTAATTTTTTTCTGATGAAAATTAAGTTTTGCATAGAAAGCGATAATTTCGAAATTGTGATTTGTAGTCAAGTTTTTTTGCTGAATCAGCATGAAATTCGTAATATGCGTTAAATTTCGGTTAGGATAGGACTATTGGGTATCATTTTTAGTCGGCAGACATTTTTTTCTGATGAAAATTAAGTTTTGCATAGAAAGCGATAATTTCGAATTTTCGAAATTGTGATTTTTAGTCCAGTTTTTTTGCTGAATCAGCATGAATTTCGTAATCTGCGTTAAATTTCGGTCAGGATAGGACTATTGGGTATTATTTTTAGTCGCCAGTAATTTTTTTCTGATGAAAATTAAGTTTTGCATAGAAAGCGATAATTTCGAATTTTCGAAATTGTGATTTTTAGTCCAGTTTTTTTGCTGAATCAGCATGAATTTCGTAATCTGCGTTAAATTTCGGTTAGGATAGGACTATTGGGTATTATTTTTAGTCGCCAGTAATTTTTTTCTGATGAAAATTAAGTTTTGCATAGAAAGCGATAATTTCGAATTTTCGAAATTGTGATTTGTAGTCAAGTTTTTTTGCTGATTCAGCATGAAATTCGTAATCTGCGTTAAATTTCGGTTAGGATAGGACTATTGGGTATCATTTTTAGTCACCAGTAATTTTGTTCTGATGAAAATTAAGTTTTGCATAGAAAGCGATAATTTCGAAATTGTGATTTGTAGTCAAGTTTTTTTGCTGATTCAGCATGAAATTCGTAATCTGCGTTAAATTTCGGTTAGGATAGGACTATTGGGTATCATTTTTAGTCACCAGTAATTTTTTTCTGATGAAAATTAAGTTTTGCATAGAAAGCGATAATTTCGAAATTGTGATTTGTAGTCAAGTTTTTTTGCTGATTCAGCATGAAATTCGTAATCTGCGTTAAATTTCGGTTAGGATAGGACTATTGGGTATCATTTTTAGTCACCAGTAATTTTTTTCTGATGAAAATTAAGTTTTGCATAGAAAGCGATAATTTCGAAATTGTGATTTGTAGTCAAGTTTTTTTGCTTAATCGGCATGAAATTCGTAATCTGCGTTAAATTTCGGTTAGGATAGGACTATTGGGTATCATTTTTAGTCACCAGTAATTTTTTTCTGATGAAAATTAAGTTTTGCATAGAAAGCGATAATTTCGAAATTGTGATTTGTAGTCAAGTTTTTTTGCTTAATCGGCATGAAATTCGTAATCTGCGTTAAATTTCGGTTAGGATAGGACTATTGGGTATCATTTTTAGTCACCAGTAATTTTTTTCTGATGAAAATTAAGTTTTGCATAGAAAGCGATAATTTCGAAATTGTGATTTGTAGTCAAGTTTTTTTGCTGATTCAGCATGAAATTCGTAATCCGCGTTAAATTTCCGTTAGGATAGGACTATTGGGTATCATTTTTAGTCGCCAGTAATTTTTTTCTGATGAAAATTAAGTTTTGCATAGAAAGCGATAATTTCGAAATTTCGAAATTGTGATCTGTAGTCAAGTTTTTTTGCTGAATCAGCATGAAATTCGTAATCTGCGTTAAATTTCGGTTAGGATAGGACTATTGGGTATCATTTTTAGTCACCAGTAATTTTTTTCTGATGAAAATTAAGTTTTGCATAGAAAGCGATAATTTCGAAATTGTGATTTGTAGTCAAGTTTTTTTGCTTAATCGGCATGAAATTCGTAATCTGCGTTAAATTTCGGTTAGGATAGGACTATTGGGTATTATTTTTAGTCGCCAGTAATTTTTTTCTGATGAAAATTAAGTTTTGCATAGAAAGCGATAATTTCGAATTTTCGAAATTGTGATTTGTAGTCAAGTTTTTTTGCTGATTCAGCATGAAATTCGTAATCTGCGTTAAATTTCGGTTAGGATAGGACTATTGGGTATCATTTTTAGTCACCAGTAATTTTTTTCTGATGAAAATTAAGTTTTGCATAGAAAGCGATAATTTCGAAATTGTGATTTGTAGTCAAGTTTTTTTGCTGATTCAGCATGAAATTCGTAATCTGCGTTAAATTTCGGTTAGGATAGGACTATTGGGTATCATTTTTAGTCACCAGTAATTTTTTTCTGATGAAAATTAAGTTTTGCATAGAAAGCGATAATTTCGAAATTGTGATTTGTAGTCAAGTTTTTTTGCTTAATCGGCATGAAATTCGTAATCTGCGTTAAATTTCGGTTAGGATAGGACTATTGGGTATCATTTTTAGTCACCAGTAATTTTTTTCTGATGAAAATTAAGTTTTGCATAGAAAGCGATAATTTCGAAATTGTGATTTGTAGTCAAGTTTTTTTGCTGAATCAGCATGAAATTCGTAATCTGCGTTAAATGTCGGTTAGGATAGGACTATTGGGTATCATTTTTAGTCGCCAGTAATTTTTTTCTGATGAAAATTAAGTTTTGCATAGAAAGCGATAATTTCGAAATTGTGATTTGTAGTCAAGTTTTTTTGCTGATTCAGCATGAAATTCGTAATCCGCGTTAAATTTCCGTTAGGATAGGACTATTGGGTATCATTTTTAGTCGCCAGTAATTTTTTTCTGATGAAAATTAAGTTTTGCATAGAAAGCGATAATTTCGAAATTTCGAAATTGTGATCTGTAGTCAAGTTTTTTTGCTGAATCAGCATGAAATTCGTAATCTGCGTTAAATTTCGGTTAGGATAGGACTATTGGGTATCATTTTTAGTCACCAGTAATTTTTTTCTGATGAAAATTAAGTTTTGCATAGAAAGCGATAATTTCGAAATTGTGATTTGTAGTCAAGTTTTTTTGCTTAATCGGCATGAAATTCGTAATCTGCGTTAAATTTCGGTTAGGATAGGACTATTGGGTATCATTTTTAGTCACCAGTAATTTTTTTCTGATGAAAATTAAGTTTTGCATAGAAAGCGATAATTTCGAATTGTCGAAATTGTGATTTGTAGTCAAGTTTTTTTGCTGATTCAGCATGAAATTCGTAATCTGCGTTAAATTTCGGTTAGGATAGGACTATTGGGTATCATTTTTAGTCACCAGTAATTTTTTTCTGATGAAAATTAAGTTTTGCATAGAAAGCGATAATTTCGAAATTGTGATTTGTAGTCAAGTTTTTTTGCTGAATCGGCATGAAATTCGTAATCTGCGTTAAATTTCGGTTAGGATAGGACTATTGGGTATCATTTTTAGTCACCAGTAATTTTTTTCTGATGAAAATTAAGTTTTGCATAGAAAGCGATAATTTCGAAATTGTGATTTGTAGTCAAGTTTTTTTGCTGATTCAGCATGAAATTCGTAATCTGCGTTAAATTTCGGTTAGGATAGGACTATTGGGTATCATTTTTAGTCGCCAGTGATTTTTTTCTGATGAAAATTAAGTTTTGCATAGAAAGCGATAATTTCGAAATTTCGAAATTGTGATTTGTAGTCAAGTTTTTTTGCTGATTCAGCATGAAATTCGTAATCTGCGTTAAATTTCGGTTAGGATAGGACTATTGGGTATCATTTTTAGTCACCAGTAATTTTTTTCTGATGAAAATTAAGTTTTGCATAGAAAGCGATAATTTCGAAATTGTGATTTGTAGTCAAGTTTTTTTGCTGAATCGGCATGAAATTCGTAATCTGCGTTAAATTTCGGTTAGGATAGGACTATTGGGTATCATTTTTAGTCACCAGTAATTTTTTTCTGATGAAAATTAAGTTTTGCATAGAAAGCGATAATTTCGAAATTGTGATTTGTAGTCAAGTTTTTTTGCTGATTCAGCATGAAATTCGTAATCTGCGTTAAATTTCGGTTAGGATAGGACTATTGGGTATCATTTTTAGTCGCCAGTGATTTTTTTCTGATGAAAATTAAGTTTTGCATAGAAAGCGATAATTTCGAAATTTCGAAATTGTGATTTGTAGTCAAGTTTTTTTGCTGATTCAGCATGAAATTCGTAATCTGCGTTAAAATTCGGTTAGGATAGGACTATTGGGTAATCATTTTTAGTCGGCAGGGATTTTTTTCTGATGAAAATTAAGTTGTGCATAATTTTCGAGATTGTGATTTGTAGTCAAGTTTTTTTCCTGAATCAGGATGAAATTCGTAATCTGCGTTAAAATTCGGTTAGGATACGACTATTGGGTAATCATTTTTAGTCGGCAGACATTTTTTTCTGATGAAAATTAAGTTTTGCATAGAAAGCGATAATTTCGAATTTTCGAAATTGTGATTTGTAGTCAAGTTTTTTTGCTGATTCAGCATGAAATTCGTAATCTGCGTTAAATTTCGGTTAGGATAGGACTATTGGGTATCATTTTTAGTCACCAGTAATTTTTTTCTGATGAAAATTAAGTTTTGCATAGAAAGCGATAATTTCGAAATTGTGATTTGTAGTCAAGTTTTTTTGCTGAATCGGCATGAAATTCGTAATCTGCGTTAAATTTCGGTTAGGATAGGACTATTGGGTATCATTTTTAGTCACCAGTAATTTTTTTCTGATGAAAATTAAGTTTTGCATAGAAAGCGATAATTTCGAAATTGTGATTTGTAGTCAAGTTTTTTGCTGAATCAGCATGAAATTCGTAATCTGCGTTAAATTTCGGTTAGGATAGGACTATTGGGTATCATTTTTAGTCGCCAGTAATTTTTTTCTGATGAAAATTAAGTTTTGCATAGAAAGCGATAATTTCGAAATTGTGATTTGTAGTCAAGTTTTTTTGCTTAATCGGCATGAAATTCGTAATCTGCGTTAAATTTCGGTTAGGATAGGACTATTGGGTATCATTTTTAGTCACCAGTAATTTTTTTCTGATGAAAATTAAGTTTTGCATAGAAAGCGATAATTTCGAAATTGTGATTTGTAGTCAAGTTTTTTTGCTGATTCAGCATGAAATTCGTAATCTGCGTTAAATTTCGGTTAGGATAGGACTATTGGGTATCATTTTTAGTCGCCAGTAATTTTTTTCTGATGAAAATTAAGTTTTGCATAGAAAGCGATAATTTCGAATTTTCGAAATTGTGATTTGTAGTCAAGTTTTTTTGCTGATTCAGCATGAAATTCGTAATCTGCGTTAAATTTCGGTTAGGATAGGACTATTGGGTATCATTTTTAGTCACCAGTAATTTTTTTCTGATGAAAATTAAGTTTTGCATAATTTTCGAGATTGTGATTTGTAGTCAAGTTTTTTGCTGAATCAGCATGAAATTCGTAATCTGCGTTAAATTTCGGTTAGGATAGGACTATTGGGTATCATTTTTAGTCGCCAGTAATTTTTTTCTGATGAAAATTAAGTTTTGCATAGAAAGCGATAATTTCGAATTTTCGAAATTGTGATTTGTAGTCAAGTTTTTTTGCTGAATCAGGATGAAATTCGTAATCTGCGTTAAATTTCGGTTAGGATAGGACTATTGGGTATCATTTTTAGTCACCAGTAATTTTTTTCTGATGAAAATTAAGTTTTGCATAGAAAGCGATAATTTCGAAATTGTGATTTGTAGTCAAGTTTTTTTGCTGATTCAGTATGAAATTCGTAATCTGCGTTAAAATTCGGTTAGGATAGGACTATTGGGTATCATTTTTAGTCGGCAGGGATTTTTTTCTGATGAAAATTAAGTTTTGCATAGAAAGCGATAATTTCGAAATTTCGAAATTGTGATTTGTAGTCAAGTTTTTTTGCTGAATCGGCATGAAATTCGTAATCTGCGTTAAAATTCGGTTAGGATACGACTATTGGGTAATCATTTTTAGTCGGCAGACATTTTTTTCTGATGAAAATTAAGTTTTGCATAATTTTCGAAATTGTGATTTGTAGTCAAGTTTTTTTGCTGATTCAGTATGAAATTCGTAATCTGCATTAAAATTCGGTTAGGATAGGACTATTGGGTATCATTTTTAGTCGGCAGGGATTTTTTTCTGATGAAAATTAAGTTTTGCATAGAAAGCGATAATTTCGAAATTTCGAAATTGTGATTTGTAGTCAAGTTTTTTTGCTGAATCGGCATGAAATTCGTAATCTGCGTTAAAATTCGGTTAGGATAC
This sequence comes from Aspidiotus rigidus, assembly GCA_035079385.1. Lineage (NCBI taxonomy): Eukaryota > Metazoa > Arthropoda > Insecta > Hemiptera > Diaspididae > Aspidiotus > Aspidiotus rigidus. The sequence continues at coordinate 7,507,729 of JAVHKY010000056.1, forward strand.
GACTATTGGGTAATCATTTTTAGTCGGCAGACATTTTTTTCTGATGAAAATTAAGTTTTGCATAATTTTCGAAATTGTGATTTGTAGTCAAGTTTTTTTGCTGATTCAGTATGAAATTCGTAATCTGCGTTAAAATTCGGTTAGGATAGGACTATTGGGTATCATTTTTAGTCGGCAGGGATTTTTTTCTGATGAAAATTAAGTTTTGCATAGAAAGCGATAATTTCGAAATTTCGAAATTGTGATTTGTAGTCAAGTTTTTTTGCTGATTCAGCATGAAATTCGTAATCTGCGTTAAAATTCGGTTAGGATAGGACTATTGGGTAATCATTTTTAGTCGGCAGGGATTTTTTTCTGATGAAAATTAAGTTTTGCATAGAAAGCGATAATTTCGAAATTGTGATTTGTATTCAAGTATTTTTGCTGAATCGGCATGAAATTCGTAATCTGCGTTAAATTTCGGTTAGGATAGGACTATTGGGTATCATTTTTAGTCACTAGTAATTTTTTTCTGATGAAAATCAAGTTTTGCATAGAAAGCGATAATTTCGAAATTGTGATTTGTAGTCAAGTTTTTTTGCTGATTCAGCATGAAATTCGTAATCTGCAATTTCCGTTAGGATAGGACTATTGGGTATCATTTTTAGTCGCCAGTAATTTTTTTCTGATGAAAATTAAGTTTTGCATAGAAAGCGATAATTTCGAAATTGTGATTTGTAGTCAAGTTTTTTTGCTGATTCAGTATGAAATTCGTAATCTGCGTTAAATTTCGGTTAGGATAGGACTATTGGGTATCATTTTTAGTCACCAGTAATTTTTTTCTGATGAAAATTAAGTTTTGCATAGAAAGCGATAATTTCGAAATTGTGATTTGTAGTCAAGTTTTTTTGCTGAATCAGCATGAAATTCGTAATATGCGTTAAATTTCGGTTAGGATAGGACTATTGGGTATCATTTTTAGTCGGCAGACATTTTTTTCTGATGAAAATTAAGTTTTGCATAGAAAGCGATAATTTCGAATTTTCGAAATTGTGATTTTTAGTCCAGTTTTTTTGCTGAATCAGCATGAATTTCGTAATCTGCGTTAAATTTCGGTCAGGATAGGACTATTGGGTATTATTTTTAGTCGCCAGTAATTTTTTTCTGATGAAAATTAAGTTTTGCATAGAAAGCGATAATTTCGAATTTTCGAAATTGTGATTTTTAGTCCAGTTTTTTTGCTGAATCAGCATGAATTTCGTAATCTGCGTTAAATTTCGGTTAGGATAGGACTATTGGGTATTATTTTTAGTCGCCAGTAATTTTTTTCTGATGAAAATTAAGTTTTGCATAGAAAGCGATAATTTCGAATTTTCGAAATTGTGATTTGTAGTCAAGTTTTTTTGCTGAATCAGCATGAATTTCGTAATCTGCGTTAAATTTCGGTTAGGATAGGACTATTGGGTATCATTTTTAGTCACCAGTAATTTTTTTCTGATGAAAATTAAGTTTTGCATAGAAAGCGATAATTTCGAAATTGTGATTTGTAGTCAAGTTTTTTTGCTGAATCGGCATGAAATTCGTAATCTGCGTTAAAATTCGGTTAGGATAGGACTATTGGGTAATCATTTTTAGTCTGCAGACATTTTTTTCTGATGAAAATTAAGTTTTGCATAGAAAGCGATAATTTCGAATTTTCGAAATTGTGATTTGTAGTCAAGTTTTTTTGCTGATTCAGTATGAAATTCGTAATCTGCGTTAAAATTCGGTTAGGATACGACTATTGGGTAATCATTTTTAGTCGGCAGACATTTTTTTCTGATGAAAATTAAGTTTTGCATAATTTTCGAGATTGTGATTTGTAGTCAAGTTTTTTTCCTGAATCAGGATGAAATTCGTAATCTGCATTAAAATTCGGTCAGGATACGACTATTGGGTAATCATTTTTAGTCGGCAGACATTTTTTTCTGATGAAAATTAAGTTTTGCATAGAAAGCGATAATTTCGAATTTTCGAAATTGTGATTTGTAGTCAAGTTTTTTTGCTGATTCAGTATGAAATTCGTAATCTGCGTTAAAATTCGGTTAGGATACGACTATTGGGTAATCATTTTTAGTCGGCAGACATTTTTTCTGATGAAAATTAAGTTTTGCATAATTTTCGAGATTGTGATTTGTAGTCAAGTTTTTTTCCTGAATCAGGATGAAATTCGTAATCTGCATTAAAATTCGGTTAGGATACGACTATTGGGTAATCATTTTTAGTCGGCAGACATTTTTTTCTGATGAAAATTAAGTTTTGCATAGAAAGCGATAATTTCGAATTTTCGAAATTGTGATTTGTAGTCAAGTTTTTTTGCTGATTCAGCATGAAATTCGTAATCTGCGTTAAATTTCGGTTAGGATAGGACTATTGGGTATCATTTTTAGTCGCCAGTAATTTTTTTCTGATGAAAATTAAGTTTTGCATAGAAAGCGATAATTTCGAAATTGTGATTTGTAGTCAAGTTTTTTTGCTGAATCGGCATGAAATTCGTAATCTGCGTTAAAATTCGGTTAGGATACGACTATTGGGTAATCATTTTTAGTCGGCAGACATTTTTTTCTGATGAAAATTAAGTTTTGCATAATTTTCGAGATTGTGATTTGTAGTCAAGTTTTTTTCCTGAATCAGGATGAAATTCGTAATCTGCGTTAAAATTCGGTTAGGATACGACTATTGGGTAATCATTTTTAGTCGGCAGACATTTTTTTCTGATGAAAATTAAGTTTTGCATAATTTTCGAGATTGTGATTTGTAGTCAAGTTTTTTTCCTGAATCAGGATGAAATTCGTAATCTGCGTTAAAATTCGGTTAGGATACGACTATTGGGTAATCATTTTTAGTCGGCAGACATTTTTTTCTGATGAAAATTAAGTTTTGCATAGAAAGCGATAATTTCGAAATTGTGATTTGTAGTCAAGTTTTTTTGCTTAATCGGCATGAAATTCGTAATCTGCGTTAAATGTCGGTTAGGATAGGACTATTGGGTATCATTTTTAGTCGCCAGGAATTTTTTTCTGATGAAAATTAAGTTTTGCATAGAAAGCGATAATTTCGAATTTTCGAAATTGTGATTTTTAGTCCAGTTTTTTTGCTGAATCAGCATGAATTTCGTAATCTGCGTTAAATTTCGGTCAGGATAGGACTATTGGGTATTATTTTTAGTCGCCAGTAATTTTTTTCTGATGAAAATTAAGTTTTGCATAGAAAGCGATAATTTCGAATTTTCGAAATTGTGATTTGTAGTCAAGTTTTTTTGCTGAATCAGCATGAATTTCGTAATCTGCGTTAAATTTCGGTTAGGATAGGACTATTGGGTATTATTTTTAGTCGCCAGTAATTTTTTTCTGATGAAAATTAAGTTTTGCATAGAAAGCGATAATTTCGAATTTTCGAAATTGTGATTTTTAGTCCAGTTTTTTTGCTGAATCAGCATGAATTTCGTAATCTGCGTTAAATTTCGGTTAGGATAGGACTATTGGGTATTATTTTTAGTCGCCAGTAATTTTTTTCTGATGAAAATTAAGTTTTGCATAGAAAGCGATAATTTCGAATTTTCGAAATTGTGATTTTTAGTCCAGTTTTTTTGCTGAATCAGCATGAATTTCGTAATCTGCGTTAAATTTCGGTTAGGATAGGACTATTGGGTATCATTTTTAGTCACCAGTAATTTTTTTCTGATGAAAATTAAGTTTTGCATAGAAAGCGATAATTTCGAAATTGTGATTTGTAGTCAAGTTTTTTTGCTGAATCAGCATGAAATTCGTAATCTGCGTTAAAATTCGGTTAGGATAGGACTATTGGGTATCATTTTTAGTCACCAGTAATTTTTTTCTGATGAAAATTAAGTTTTGCATAGAAAGCGATAATTTCGAAATTGTGATTTGTAGTCAAGTTTTTTTGCTGAATCAGCATGAAATTCGTAATCTGCGTTAAATGTCGGTTAGGATAGGACTATTGGGTATCATTTTCAGTCGCCAGTAATTTTTTTCTGATGAAAATTAAGTTTTGCATAGAAAGCGATAATTTCGAATTTTAGAAATTGTGATTTTTAGTCCAGTTTTTTTGCTGAATCAGCATGAATTTCGTAATCTGCGTTAAATTTCGGTCAGGATAGGACTATTGGGTATTATTTTTAGTCGCCAGTAATTTTTTTCTGATGAAAATTAAGTTTTGCATAGAAAGCGATAATTTCGAATTTTCGAAATTGTGATTTGTAGTCAAGTTTTTTTGCTGAATCAGCATGAAATTCGTAATCTGCGTTAAATTTCGGTTAGGATAGGACTATTGGGTATCATTTTTAGTCACCAGTAATTTTTTTCTGATGAAAATTAAGTTTTGCATAGAAAGCGATAATTTCGAAATTGTGATTTTTAGTCCAGTTTTTTTGCTGAATCAGCATGAAATTCGTAATCTGCGTTAAATTTCGGTTAGGATAGGACTATTGGGTATCATTTTTAGTCACCAGTAATTTTTTTCTGATGAAAATTAAGTTTTGCATAGAAAGCGATAATTTCGAAATTGTGATTTGTAGTCAAGTTTTTTTGCTGAATCAGCATGAAATTCGTAATCTGCGTTAAATGTCGGTTAGGATAGGACTATTGGGTATCATTTTTAGTCGCCAGTAATTTTTTTCTGATGAAAATTAAGTTTTGCATAGAAAGCGATAATTTCGAAATTGTGATTTGTAGTCAAGTTTTTTTGCTGAATCAGCATGAAATTCGTAATCTGCGTTAAAATTCGGTTAGGATAGGACTATTGGGTATCATTTTTAGTCACCAGTAATTTTTTTCTGATGAAAATTAAGTTTTGCATAGAAAGCGATAATTTCGAAATTGTGATTTGTAGTCAAGTTTTTTTGCTGAATCAGCATGAAATTCGTAATCTGCGTTAAATGTCGGTTAGGATAGGACTATTGGGTATCATTTTTAGTCACCAGTAATTTTTTTCTGATGAAAATTAAGTTTTGCATAGAAAGCGATAATTTCGAAATTGTGATTTGTAGTCAAGTTTTTTTGCTGATTCAGTATGAAATTCGTAATCTGCGTTAAAATTCGGTTAGGATAGGACTATTGGGTATCATTTTTAGTCGGCAGGGATTTTTTTCTGATGAAAATTAAGTTTTGCATAGAAAGCGATAATTTCGAAATTTCGAAATTGTGATTTGTAGTCAAGTTTTTTTGCTGAATCGGCATGAAATTCGTAATCTGCGTTAAAATTCGGTTAGGATACGACTATTGGGTAATCATTTTTAGTCGGCAGACATTTTTTTCTGATGAAAATTAAGTTTTGCATAATTTTCGAAATTGTGATTTGTAGTCAAGTTTTTTTGCTGATTCAGTATGAAATTCGTAATCTGCATTAAAATTCGGTTAGGATAGGACTATTGGGTATCATTTTTAGTCGGCAGGGATTTTTTTCTGATGAAAATTAAGTTTTGCATAGAAAGCGATAATTTCGAAATTTCGAAATTGTGATTTGTAGTCAAGTTTTTTTGCTGAATCGGCATGAAATTCGTAATCTGCGTTAAAATTCGGTTAGGATACGACTATTGGGTAATCATTTTTAGTCGGCAGACATTTTTTTCTGATGAAAATTAAGTTTTGCATAATTTTCGAAATTGTGATTTGTAGTCAAGTTTTTTTGCTGATTCAGTATGAAATTCGTAATCTGCGTTAAAATTCGGTTAGGATAGGACTATTGGGTATCATTTTTAGTCGGCAGGGATTTTTTTCTGATGAAAATTAAGTTTTGCATAGAAAGCGATAATTTCGAAATTTCGAAATTGTGATTTGTAGTCAAGTTTTTTTGCTGATTCAGCATGAAATTCGTAATCTGCGTTAAAATTCGGTTAGGATAGGACTATTGGGTAATCAATTTTAGTCGGCAGGGATTTTTTTCTGATGAAAATTAAGTTTTGCATAGAAAGCGATAATTTCGAAATTGTGATTTGTATTCAAGTATTTTTGCTGAATCGGCATGAAATTCGTAATCTGCGTTAAATTTCGGTTAGGATAGGACTATTGGGTATCATTTTTAGTCACTAGTAATTTTTTTCTGATGAAAATCAAGTTTTGCATAGAAAGCGATAATTTCGAAATTGTGATTTGTAGTCAAGTTTTTTTGCTGATTCAGCATGAAATTCGTAATCTGCAATTTCCGTTAGGATAGGACTATTGGGTATCATTTTTAGTCGCCAGTAATTTTTTTCTGATGAAAATTAAGTTTTGCATAGAAAGCGATAATTTCGAAATTGTGATTTGTAGTCAAGTTTTTTTGCTGATTCAGTATGAAATTCGTAATCTGCGTTAAATTTCGGTTAGGATAGGACTATTGGGTATCATTTTTAGTCACCAGTATTCTGATGAAAATTAAGTTTTGCATAGAAAGCGATAATTTCGAAATTGTGATTTGTAGTCAAGTTTTTTTGCTGAATCAGCATGAAATTCGTAATATGCGTTAAATTTCGGTTAGGATAGGACTATTGGGTATCATTTTTAGTCGGCAGACATTTTTTTCTGATGAAAATTAAGTTTTGCATAGAAAGCGATAATTTCGAATTTTCGAAATTGTGATTTTTAGTCCAGTTTTTTTGCTGAATCAGCATGAATTTCGTAATCTGCGTTAAATTTCGGTCAGGATAGGACTATTGGGTATTATTTTTAGTCGCCAGTAATTTTTTTCTGATGAAAATTAAGTTTTGCATAGAAAGCGATAATTTCGAATTTTCGAAATTGTGATTTTTAGTCCAGTTTTTTTGCTGAATCAGCATGAATTTCGTAATCTGCGTTAAATTTCGGTTAGGATAGGACTATTGGGTATTATTTTTAGTCGCCAGTAATTTTTTTCTGATGAAAATTAAGTTTTGCATAGAAAGCGATAATTTCGAATTTTCGAAATTGTGATTTGTAGTCAAGTTTTTTTGCTGAATCAGCATGAATTTCGTAATCTGCGTTAAATTTCGGTTAGGATAGGACTATTGGGTATCATTTTTAGTCACCAGTAATTTTTTTCTGATGAAAATTAAGTTTTGCATAGAAAGCGATAATTTCGAAATTGTGATTTGTAGTCAAGTTTTTTTGCTGAATCGGCATGAAATTCGTAATCTGCGTTAAAATTCGGTTAGGATAGGACTATTGGGTAATCATTTTTAGTCTGCAGACATTTTTTTCTGATGAAAATTAAGTTTTGCATAGAAAGCGATAATTTCGAATTTTCGAAATTGTGATTTGTAGTCAAGTTTTTTTGCTGATTCAGTATGAAATTCGTAATCTGCGTTAAAATTCGGTTAGGATACGACTATTGGGTAATCATTTTTAGTCGGCAGACATTTTTTTCTGATGAAAATTAAGTTTTGCATAATTTTCGAGATTGTGATTTGTAGTCAAGTTTTTTTCCTGAATCAGGATGAAATTCGTAATCTGCATTAAAATTCGGTCAGGATACGACTATTGGGTAATCATTTTTAGTCGGCAGACATTTTTTTCTGATGAAAATTAAGTTTTGCATAGAAAGCGATAATTTCGAATTTTCGAAATTGTGATTTGTAGTCAAGTTTTTTTGCTGATTCAGTATGAAATTCGTAATCTGCGTTAAAATTCGGTTAGGATACGACTATTGGGTAATCATTTTTAGTCGGCAGACATTTTTTCTGATGAAAATTAAGTTTTGCATAATTTTCGAGATTGTGATTTGTAGTCAAGTTTTTTTCCTGAATCAGGATGAAATTCGTAATCTGCATTAAAATTCGGTTAGGATACGACTATTGGGTAATCATTTTTAGTCGGCAGACATTTTTTTCTGATGAAAATTAAGTTTTGCATAATTTTCGAGATTGTGATTTGTAGTCAAGTTTTTTTCCTGAATCAGGATGAAATTCGTAATCTGCGTTAAAATTCGGTTAGGATACGACTATTGGGTAATCATTTTTAGTCGGCAGACATTTTTTTCTGATGAAAATTAAGTTTTGCATAGAAAGCGATAATTTCGAAATTGTGATTTGTAGTCAAGTTTTTTTGCTTAATCGGCATGAAATTCGTAATCTGCGTTAAATGTCGGTTAGGATAGGACTATTGGGTATCATTTTTAGTCGCCAGGAATTTTTTTCTGATGAAAATTAAGTTTTGCATAGAAAGCGATAATTTCGAATTTTCGAAATTGTGATTTTTAGTCCAGTTTTTTTGCTGAATCAGCATGAATTTCGTAATCTGCGTTAAATTTCGGTCAGGATAGGACTATTGGGTATTATTTTTAGTCGCCAGTAATTTTTTTCTGATGAAAATTAAGTTTTGCATAGAAAGCGATAATTTCGAATTTTCGAAATTGTGATTTGTAGTCAAGTTTTTTTGCTGAATCAGCATGAATTTCGTAATCTGCGTTAAATTTCGGTTAGGATAGGACTATTGGGTATTATTTTTAGTCGCCAGTAATTTTTTTCTGATGAAAATTAAGTTTTGCATAGAAAGCGATAATTTCGAATTTTCGAAATTGTGATTTTTAGTCCAGTTTTTTTGCTGAATCAGCATGAATTTCGTAATCTGCGTTAAATTTCGGTTAGGATAGGACTATTGGGTATTATTTTTAGTCGCCAGTAATTTTTTTCTGATGAAAATTAAGTTTTGCATAGAAAGCGATAATTTCGAATTTTCGAAATTGTGATTTTTAGTCCAGTTTTTTTGCTGAATCAGCATGAATTTCGTAATCTGCGTTAAATTTCGGTTAGGATAGGACTATTGGGTATCATTTTTAGTCACCAGTAATTTTTTTCTGATGAAAATTAAGTTTTGCATAGAAAGCGATAATTTCGAAATTGTGATTTGTAGTCAAGTTTTTTTGCTGAATCAGCATGAAATTCGTAATCTGCGTTAAAATTCGGTTAGGATAGGACTATTGGGTATCATTTTTAGTCACCAGTAATTTTTTTCTGATGAAAATTAAGTTTTGCATAGAAAGCGATAATTTCGAAATTGTGATTTGTAGTCAAGTTTTTTTGCTGAATCAGCATGAAATTCGTAATCTGCGTTAAATGTCGGTTAGGATAGGACTATTGGGTATCATTTTCAGTCGCCAGTAATTTTTTTCTGATGAAAATTAAGTTTTGCATAGAAAGCGATAATTTCGAATTTTAGAAATTGTGATTTTTAGTCCAGTTTTTTTGCTGAATCAGCATGAATTTCGTAATCTGCGTTAAATTTCGGTCAGGATAGGACTATTGGGTATTATTTTTAGTCGCCAGTAATTTTTTTCTGATGAAAATTAAGTTTTGCATAGAAAGCGATAATTTCGAATTTTCGAAATTGTGATTTGTAGTCAAGTTTTTTTGCTGAATCAGCATGAAATTCGTAATCTGCGTTAAATTTCGGTTAGGATAGGACTATTGGGTATCATTTTTAGTCACCAGTAATTTTTTTCTGATGAAAATTAAGTTTTGCATAGAAAGCGATAATTTCGAAATTGTGATTTTTAGTCCAGTTTTTTTGCTGAATCAGCATGAAATTCGTAATCTGCGTTAAATTTCGGTTAGGATAGGACTATTGGGTATCATTTTTAGTCACCAGTAATTTTTTTCTGATGAAAATTAAGTTTTGCATAGAAAGCGATAATTTCGAAATTGTGATTTGTAGTCAAGTTTTTTTGCTGAATCAGCATGAAATTCGTAATCTGCGTTAAATGTCGGTTAGGATAGGACTATTGGGTATCATTTTTAGTCGCCAGTAATTTTTTTCTGATGAAAATTAAGTTTTGCATAGAAAGCGATAATTTCGAAATTGTGATTTGTAGTCAAGTTTTTTTGCTGAATCAGCATGAAATTCGTAATCTGCGTTAAAATTCGGTTAGGATAGGACTATTGGGTATCATTTTTAGTCACCAGTAATTTTTTTCTGATGAAAATTAAGTTTTGCATAGAAAGCGATAATTTCGAAATTGTGATTTGTAGTCAAGTTTTTTTGCTGAATCAGCATGAAATTCGTAATCTGCGTTAAATGTCGGTTAGGATAGGACTATTGGGTATCATTTTTAGTCGCCAGTAATTTTTTTCTGATGAAAATTAAGTTTTGCATAGAAAGCGATAATTTCGAATTTTCGAAATTGTGATTTTTAGTCCAGTTTTTTTGCTGAATCAGCATGAATTTCGTAATCTGCGTTAAATTTCGGTCAGGATAGGACTATTGGGTATTATTTTTAGTCGCCAGTAATTTTTTTCTGATGAAAATTAAGTTTTGCATAGAAAGCGATAATTTCGAATTTTCGAAATTGTGATTTGTAGTCAAGTTTTTTTGCTGAATCAGCATGAATTTCGTAATCTGCGTTAAATTTCGGTTAGGATAGGACTATTGGGTATTATTTTTAGTCGCCAGTAATTTTTTTCTGATGAAAATTAAGTTTTGCATAGAAAGCGATAATTTCGAATTTTCGAAATTGTGATTTTTAGTCCAGTTTTTTTGCTGAATCAGCATGAATTTCGTAATCTGCGTTAAATTTCGGTTAGGATAGGACTATTGGGTATTATTTTTAGTCGCCAGTAATTTTTTTCTGATGAAAATTAAGTTTTGCATAGAAAGCGATAATTTCGAATTTTCGAAATTGTGATTTGTAGTCAAGTTTTTTTGCTGATTCAGCATGAAATTCGTAATCTGCGTTAAATTTCGGTTAGGATAGGACTATTGGGTATCATTTTTAGTCACCAGTAATTTTTTTCTGATGAAAATTAAGTTTTGCATAGAAAGCGATAATTTCGAAATTGTGATTTGTAGTCAAGTTTTTTTGCTTAATCGGCATGAAATTCGTAATCTGCGTTAAATTTCGGTTAGGATAGGACTATTGGGTATCATTTTTAGTCACCAGTAATTTTTTTCTGATGAAAATTAAGTTTTGCATAGAAAGCGATAATTTCGAAATTGTGATTTGTAGTCAAGTTTTTTTGCTGATTCAGCATGAAATTCGTAATCTGCGTTAAATTTCGGTTAGGATAGGACTATTGGGTATCATTTTTAGTCGCCAGTAATTTTTTTCTGATGAAAATTAAGTTTTGCATAGAAAGCGATAATTTCGAATTTTCGAAATTGTGATTTGTAGTCAAGTTTTTTTGCTGATTCAGCATGAAATTCGTAATCTGCGTTAAATTTCGGTTAGGATAGGACTATTGGGTATCATTTTTAGTCACCAGTAATTTTTTTCTGATGAAAATTAAGTTTTGCATAGAAAGCGATAATTTCGAAATTGTGATTTGTAGTCAAGTTTTTTTGCTTAATCGGCATGAAATTCGTAATCTGCGTTAAATTTCGGTTAGGATAGGACTATTGGGTATCATTTTTAGTCGCCAGTGATTTTTTTCTGATGAAAATTAAGTTTTGCATAGAAAGCGATAATTTCGAAATTTCGAAATTGTGATTTGTAGTCAAGTTTTTTTGCTGATTCAGCATGAAATTCGTAATCTGCGTTAAAATTCGGTTAGGATAGGACTATTGGGTAATCATTTTTAGTCGGCAGGGATTTTTTTCTGATGAAAATTAAGTTTTGCATAATTTTCGAGATTGTGATTTGTAGTCAAGTTTTTTTCCTGAATCAGGATGAAATTCGTAATCTGCGTTAAAATTCGGTTAGGATACGACTATTGGGTAATCATTTTTAGTCGGCAGACATTGTTTTCTGATGAAAATTAAGTTTTGCATAGAAAGCGATAATTTCGAATTTTCGAAATTGTGATTTGTAGTCAAGTTTTTTTGCTGATTCAGCATGAAATTCGTAATCTGCGTTAAATTTCGGTTAGGATAGGACTATTGGGTATCATTTTTAGTCACCAGTAATTTTTTTCTGATGAAAATTAAGTTTTGCATAGAAAGCGATAATTTCGAAATTGTGATTTGTAGTCAAGTTTTTTTGCTGAATCGGCATGAAATTCGTAATCTGCGTTAAATTTCGGTTAGGATAGGACTATTGGGTATCATTTTTAGTCACCAGTAATTTTTTTCTGATGAAAATTAAGTTTTGCATAGAAAGCGATAATTTCGAAATTGTGATTTGTAGTCAAGTTTTTTTGCTGATTCAGCATGAAATTCGTAATCTGCGTTAAATTTCGGTTAGGATAGGACTATTGGGTATCATTTTTAGTCGCCAGTAATTTTTTTCTGATGAAAATTAAGTTTTGCATAGAAAGCGATAATTTCGAATTTTCGAAATTGTGATTTGTAGTCAAGTTTTTTTGCTGATTCAGCATGAAATTCGTAATCTGCGTTAAATTTCGGTTAGGATAGGACTATTGGGTATCATTTTTAGTCGCCAGTAATTTTTTTCTGATGAAAATTAAGTTTTGCATAGAAAGCGATAATTTCGAATTTTCGAAATTGTGATTTGTAGTCAAGTTTTTTTGCTGATTCAGCATGAAATTCGTAATCTGCGTTAAATTTCGGTTAGGATAGGACTATTGGGTATCATTTTTAGTCACCAGTAATTTTTTTCTGATGAAAATTAAGTTTTGCATAGAAAGCGATAATTTCGAAATTGTGATTTGTAGTCAAGTTTTTTTGCTTAATCGGCATGAAATTCGTAATCTGCGTTAAATTTCGGTTAGGATAGGACTATTGGGTATCATTTTTAGTCGCCAGTGATTTTTTTCTGATGAAAATTAAGTTTTGCATAGAAAGCGATAATTTCGAAATTTCGAAATTGTGATTTGTAGTCAAGTTTTTTTGCTGATTCAGCATGAAATTCGTAATCTGCGTTAAAATTCGGTTAGGATAGGACTATTGGGTAATCATTTTTAGTCGGCAGGGATTTTTTTCTGATGAAAATTAAGTTTTGCATAATTTTCGAGATTGTGATTTGTAGTCAAGTTTTTTTCCTGAATCAGGATGAAATTCGTAATCTGCGTTAAAATTCGGTTAGGATACGACTATTGGGTAATCATTTTTAGTCGGCAGACATTGTTTTCTGATGAAAATTAAGTTTTGCATAGAAAGCGATAATTTCGAATTTTCGAAATTGTGATTTGTAGTCAAGTTTTTTTGCTGATTCAGCATGAAATTCGTAATCTGCGTTAAATTTCGGTTAGGATAGGACTATTGGGTATCATTTTTAGTCACCAGTAATTTTTTTCTGATGAAAATTAAGTTTTGCATAGAAAGCGATAATTTCGAAATTGTGATTTGTAGTCAAGTTTTTTTGCTGAATCGGCATGAAATTCGTAATCTGCGTTAAATTTCGGTTAGGATAGGACTATTGGGTATCATTTTTAGTCACCAGTAATTTTTTTCTGATGAAAATTAAGTTTTGCATAGAAAGCGATAATTTCGAAATTATGATTTGTAGTCAAGTTTTTTGCTGAATCAGCATGAAATTCGTAATCTGCGTTAAATTTCGGTTAGGATAGGACTATTGGGTATCATTTTTAGTCGCCAGTAATTTTTTTCTGATGAAAATTAAGTTTTGCATAGAAAGCGATAATTTCGAAATTGTGATTTGTAGTCAAGTTTTTTTGCTGATTCAGCATGAAATTCGTAATCCGCGTTAAATTTCCGTTAGGATAGGACTATTGGGTATCATTTTTAGTCGCCAGTAATTTTTTTCTGATGAAAATTAAGTTTTGCATAGAAAGCGATAATTTCGAAATTTCGAAATTGTGATTTGTAGTCAAGTTTTTTTGCTGAATCGGCATGAAATTCGTAATCTGCGTTAAATTTCGGTTAGGATAGGACTATTGGGTAATCATTTTTAGTCGGCAGGGATTTTTTTCTGATGAAAATTAAGTTTTGCATAGAAAGCGATAATTTCGAAATTGTGATTTGTAGTCAAGTTTTTTTGCTGATTCAGCATGAAATTCGTAATCCGCGTTAAATTTCCGTTAGGATAGGACTATTGGGTATCATTTTTAGTCGCCAGTAATTTTTTTCTGATGAAAATTAAGTTTTGCATAGAAAGCGATAATTTCGAAATTGTGATTTGTAGTCAATTTTTTTTGCTCAATCAGCATGAAATTCGTAATATGCGTTAAATTTCCGTTAGGATAGGACTATTGGGTATCATTTTTAGTCGGCAGACATTTTTTTCTGATGAAAATTAAGTTTTGCATAGAAAGCGATAATTTCGAATTTTCGAAATTGTGATTTTTAGTCCAGTTTTTTTGCTGAATCAGCATGAATTTCGTAATCTGCGTTAAATTTCGGTTAGGATAGGACTATTGGGTATCATTTTTAGTCGCCAGTAATTTTTTTCTGATGAAAATTAAGTTTTGCATAGAAAGCGATAATTTCGAAATTGTGATTTGTAGTCAAGTTTTTTTGCTGATTCAGCATGAAATTCGTAATCCGCGTTAAATTTCCGTTAGGATAGGACTATTGGGTATCATTTTTAGTCGCCAGTAATTTTTTTCTGATGAAAATTAAGTTTTGCATAGAAAGCGATAATTTCGAAATTTCGAAATTGTGATTTGTAGTCAAGTTTTTTTGCTGAATCGGCATGAAATTCGTAATCTGCGTTAAATTTCGGTTAGGATAGGACTATTGGGTAATCATTTTTAGTCGGCAGGGATTTTTTTCTGATGAAAATTAAGTTTTGCATAGAAAGCGATAATTTCGAAATTGTGATTTGTAGTCAAGTTTTTTTGCTGATTCAGCATGAAATTCGTAATCCGCGTTAAATTTCCGTTAGGATAGGACTATTGGGTATCATTTTTAGTCGCCAGTAATTTTTTTCTGATGAAAATTAAGTTTTGCATAGAAAGCGATAATTTCGAAATTGTGATTTGTAGTCAATTTTTTTTGCTCAATCAGCATGAAATTCGTAATATGCGTTAAATTTCCGTTAGGATAGGACTATTGGGTATCATTTTTAGTCGGCAGACATTTTTTTCTGATGAAAATTAAGTTTTGCATAGAAAGCGATAATTTCGAATTTTCGAAATTGTGATTTTTAGTCCAGTTTTTTTGCTGAATCAGCAGGAATTTCGTAATCTGCGTTAAATTTCGGTCAGGATAGGACTATTGGGTATTATTTTTAGTCACCAGTAATTTTTTTCTGATGAAAATTAAGTTTTGCATAGAAAGCGATAATTTCGAATTTTCGAAATTGTGATTTGTAGTCAAGTTTTTTTGCTGAATCAGCATGAATTTCGTAATCTGCGTTAAATTTCGGTTAGGATAGGACTATTGGGTATTATTTTTAGTCGCCAGTAATTTTTTTCTGATGAAAATTAAGTTTTGCATAGAAAGCGATAATTTCGAATTTTCGAAATTGTGATTTTTAGTCAAGTTTTTTTGCTGAATCAGCATGAATTTCTTAATCTGCGTTAAATTTCGGTCAGGATAGGACTATTGGGTATTATTTTTAGTCGCCAGTAATTTTTTTCTGATGAAAATTAAGTTTTGCATAGAAAGCGATAATTTCGAATTTTCGAAATTGTGATTTGTAGTCAAGTTTTTTTGCTGAATCAGCATGAATTTCGTAATCTGCGTTAAATTTCGGTTAGGATAGGACTATTGGGTATTATTTTTAGTCGCCAGTAATTTTTTTCTGATGAAAATTAAGTTTTGCATAGAAAGCGATAATTTCGAATTTTCGAAATTGTGATTTTTAGTCCAGTTTTTTTGCTGAATCAGCATGAATTTCGTAATCTGCGTTAAATTTCGGTTAGGATAGGACTATTGGGTATTATTTTTAGTCGCCAGTAATTTTTTTCTGATGAAAATTAAGTTTTGCATAGAAAGCGATAATTTCGAATTTTCGAAATTGTGATTTGTAGTCAAGTTTTTTTGCTGATTCAGCATGAAATTCGTAATCTGCGTTAAATTTCGGTTAGGATAGGACTATTGGGTATCATTTTTAGTCACCAGTAATTTTTTTCTGATGAAAATTAAGTTTTGCATAGAAAGCGATAATTTCGAAATTGTGATTTGTAGTCAAGTTTTTTTGCTTAATCGGCATGAAATTCGTAATCTGCGTTAAATTTCGGTTAGGATAGGACTATTGGGTATCATTTTTAGTCACCAGTAATTTTTTTCTGATGAAAATTAAGTTTTGCATAGAAAGCGATAATTTCGAAATTGTGATTTGTAGTCAAGTTTTTTTGCTGAATCAGCATGAAATACGTAATCTGCGTTAAATGTCGGTTAGGATAGGACTATTGGGTATCATTTTTAGTCGCCAGTAATTTTTTTCTGATGAAAATTAAGTTTTGCATAGAAAGCGATAATTTCGAATTTTCGAAATTGTGATTTTTAGTCCAGTTTTTTTGCTGAATCAGCATGAATTTCGTAATCTGCGTTAAATTTCGGTCAGGATAGGACTATTGGGTATTATTTTTAGTCACCAGTAATTTTTTTCTGATGAAAATTAAGTTTTGCATAGAAAGCGATAATTTCGAATTTTCGAAATTGTGATTTGTAGTCAAGTTTTTTTGCTGAATCAGCATGAATTTCGTAATCTGCGTTAAATTTCGTTTAGGATAGGACTATTGGGTATTATTTTTAGTCGCCAGTAATTTTTTTCTGATGAAAATTAAGTTTTGCATAGAAAGCGATAATTTCGAATTTTCGAAATTGTGATTTTTAGTCAAGTTTTTTTGCTGAATCAGCATGAATTTCTTAATCTGCGTTAAATTTCGGTCAGGATAGGACTATTGGGTATTATTTTTAGTCGCCAGTAATTTTTTTCTGATGAAAATTAAGTTTTGCATAGAAAGCGATAATTTCGAATTTTCGAAATTGTGATTTGTAGTCAAGTTTTTTTGCTGAATCAGCATGAATTTCGTAATCTGCGTTAAATTTCGGTTAGGATAGGACTATTGGGTATTATTTTTAGTCGCCAGTAATTTTTTTCTGATGAAAATTAAGTTTTGCATAGAAAGCGATAATTTCGAATTTTCGAAATTGTGATTTTTAGTCCAGTTTTTTTGCTGAATCAGCATGAATTTCGTAATCTGCGTTAAATTTCGGTTAGGATAGGACTATTGGGTATTATTTTTAGTCGCCAGTAATTTTTTTCTGATGAAAATTAAGTTTTGCATAGAAAGCGATAATTTCGAAATTGTGATTTGTAGTCAAGTTTTTTTGCTGATTCAGCATGAAATTCGTAATCTGCGTTAAATTTCGGTTAGGATAGGACTATTGGGTATCATTTTTAGTCACCAGTAATTTTTTTCTGATGAAAATTAAGTTTTGCATAGAAAGCGATAATTTCGAAATTGTGATTTGTAGTCAAGTTTTTTTGCTTAATCGGCATGAAATTCGTAATCTGCGTTAAATTTCGGTTAGGATAGGACTATTGGGTATCATTTTTAGTCACCAGTAATTTTTTTCTGATGAAAATTAAGTTTTGCATAGAAAGCGATAATTTCGAAATTGTGATTTGTAGTCAAGTTTTTTTGCTGAATCAGCATGAAATACGTAATCTGCGTTAAATGTCGGTTAGGATAGGACTATTGGGTATCATTTTTAGTCGCCAGTAATTTTTTTCTGATGAAAATTAAGTTTTGCATAGAAAGCGATAATTTCGAATTTTCGAAATTGTGATTTTTAGTCCAGTTTTTTTGCTGAATCAGCATGAATTTCGTAATCTGCGTTAAATTTCGGTCAGGATAGGACTATTGGGTATTATTTTTAGTCGCCAGTAATTTTTTTCTGATGAAAATTAAGTTTTGCATAGAAAGCGATAATTTCGAAATTGTGATTTGTAGTCAAGTTTTTTTGCTGAATCAGCATGAAATACGTAATCTGCGTTAAATGTCGGTTAGGATAGGACTATTGGGTATCATTTTTAGTCGCCAGTAATTTTTTTCTGATGAAAATTAAGTTTTGCATAGAAAGCGATAATTTCGAATTTTCGAAATTGTGATTTTTAGTCCAGTTTTTTTGCTGAATCAGCATGAATTTCGTAATCTGCGTTAAATTTCGGTCAGGATAGGACTATTGGGTATTATTTTTAGTCGCCAGTAATTTTTTTCTGATGAAAATTAAGTTTTGCATAGAAAGCGATAATTTCGAATTTTCGAAATTGTGATTTTTAGTCCAGTTTTTTTGCTGAATCAGCATGAATTTCGTAATCTGCGTTAAATTTCGGTTAGGATAGGACTATTGGGTATTATTTTTAGTCGCCAGTAATTTTTTTCTGATGAAAATTAAGTTTTGCATAGAAAGCGATAATTTCGAATTTTCGAAATTGTGATTTGTAGTCAAGTTTTTTTGCTGATTCAGCATGAAATTCGTAATCTGCGTTAAATTTCGGTTAGGATAGGACTATTGGGTATCATTTTTAGTCACCAGTAATTTTTTTCTGATGAAAATTAAGTTTTGCATAGAAAGCGATAATTTCGAAATTGTGATTTGTAGTCAAGTTTTTTTGCTTAATCGGCATGAAATTCGTAATCTGCGTTAAATTTCGGTTAGGATAGGACTATTGGGTATCATTTTTAGTCACCAGTAATTTTTTTCTGATGAAAATTAAGTTTTGCATAGAAAGCGATAATTTCGAAATTGTGATTTGTAGTCAAGTTTTTTTGCTTAATCGGCATGAAATTCGTAATCTGCGTTAAATTTCGGTTAGGATAGGACTATTGGGTATCATTTTTAGTCACCAGTAATTTTTTTCTGATGAAAATTAAGTTTTGCATAGAAAGCGATAATTTCGAATTTTCGAAATTGTGATTTGTAGTCAAGTTTTTTTGCTGATTCAGCATGAAATTCGTAATCTGCGTTAAATTTCGGTTAGGATAGGACTATTGGGTATCATTTTTAGTCGCCAGTAATTTTTTTCTGATGAAAATTAAGTTTTGCATAGAAAGCGATAATTTCGAATTTTCGAAATTGTGATTTGTAGTCAAGTTTTTTTGCTGATTCAGCATGAAATTCGTAATCTGCGTTAAATTTCGGTTAGGATAGGACTATTGGGTATCATTTTTAGTCACCAGTAATTTTTTTCTGATGAAAATTAAGTTTTGCATAGAAAGCGATAATTTCGAAATTGTGATTTGTAGTCAAGTTTTTTTGCTGAATCAGCATGAAATTCGTAATCTGCGTTAAAATTCGGTTAGGATAGGACTATTGGGTATCATTTTTAGTCACCAGTAATTTTTTTCTGATGAAAATTAAGTTTTGCATAGAAAGCGATAATTTCGAAATTGTGATTTTTAGTCCAGTTTTTTTGCTGAATCAGCATGAATTTCGTAATCTGCGTTAAATTTCGGTTAGGATAGGACTATTGGGTATTATTTTTAGTCGCCAGTAATTTTTTTCTGATGAAAATTAAGTTTTGCATAGAAAGCGATAATTTCGAATTTTCGAAATTGTGATTTTTAGTCCAGTTTTTTTGCTGAATCAGCATGAATTTCGTAATCTGCGTTAAATTTCGGTTAGGATAGGACTATTGGGTATTATTTTTAGTCGCCAGTAATTTTTTTCTGATGAAAATTAAGTTTTGCATAGAAAGCGATAATTTCGAATTTTCGAAATTGTGATTTGTAGTCAAGTTTTTTTGCTGATTCAGCATGAAATTCGTAATCTGCGTTAAATTTCGGTTAGGATAGGACTATTGGGTATCATTTTTAGTCACCAGTAATTTTTTTCTGATGAAAATTAAGTTTTGCATAGAAAGCGATAATTTCGAAATTGTGATTTGTAGTCAAGTTTTTTTGCTTAATCGGCATGAAATTCGTAATCTGCGTTAAATTTCGGTTAGGATAGGACTATTGGGTATCATTTTTAGTCACCAGTAATTTTTTTCTGATGAAAATTAAGTTTTGCATAGAAAGCGATAATTTCGAATTTTCGAAATTGTGATTTGTAGTCAAGTTTTTTTGCTGAATCAGCATGAAATTTGTAATCTGCGTTAAAATTCGGTTAGGATAGGACTATTGGGTATCATTTTTAGTCGCCAGTAATTTTTTTCTGATGAAAATTAAGTTTTGCATAGAAAGCGATAATTTCGAATTTTCGAAATTGTGATTTTTAGTCCAGTTTTTTTGCTGAATCAGCATGAATTTCGTAATCTGCGTTAAATTTCGGTTAGGATAGGACTATTGGGTATTATTTTTAGTCGCCAGTAATTTTTTTCTGATGAAAATTAAGTTTTGCATAGAAAGCGATAATTTCGAATTTTCGAAATTGTGATTTTTAGTCCAGTTTTTTTGCTGAATCAGCATGAATTTCGTAATCTGCGTTAAATTTCGGTTAGGATAGGACTATTGGGTATTATTTTTAGTCGCCAGTAATTTTTTTCTGATGAAAATTAAGTTTTGCATAGAAAGCGATAATTTCGAATTTTCGAAATTGTGATTTGTAGTCAAGTTTTTTTGCTGATTCAGCATGAAATTCGTAATCTGCGTTAAATTTCGGTTAGGATAGGACTATTGGGTATCATTTTTAGTCACCAGTAATTTTTTTCTGATGAAAATTAAGTTTTGCATAGAAAGCGATAATTTCGAAATTGTGATTTGTAGTCAAGTTTTTTTGCTTAATCGGCATGAAATTCGTAATCTGCGTTAAATTTCGGTTAGGATAGGACTATTGGGTATCATTTTTAGTCACCAGTAATTTTTTTCTGATGAAAATTAAGTTTTGCATAGAAAGCGATAATTTCGAATTTTCGAAATTGTGATTTGTAGTCAAGTTTTTTTGCTGATTCAGCATGAAATTCGTAATCTGCGTTAAATTTCGGTTAGGATAGGACTATTGGGTATCATTTTTAGTCGCCAGTAATTTTTTTCTGATGAAAATTAAGTTTTGCATAGAAAGCGATAATTTCGAATTTTCGAAATTGTGATTTTTAGTCCAGTTTTTTTGCTGAATCAGCATGAATTTCGTAATCTGCGTTAAATTTCGGTTAGGATAGGACTATTGGGTATTATTTTTAGTCGCCAGTAATTTTTTTCTGATGAAAATTAAGTTTTGCATAGAAAGCGATAATTTCGAATTTTCGAAATTGTGATTTGTAGTCAAGTTTTTTTGCTGATTCAGCATGAAATTCGTAATCTGCGTTAAATTTCGGTTAGGATAGGACTATTGGGTATCATTTTTAGTCACCAGTAATTTTTTTCTGATGAAAATTAAGTTTTGCATAGAAAGCGATAATTTCGAAATTGTGATTTGTAGTCAAGTTTTTTTGCTTAATCGGCATGAAATTCGTAATCTGCGTTAAATTTCGGTTAGGATAGGACTATTGGGTATCATTTTTAGTCACCAGTAATTTTTTTCTGATGAAAATTAAGTTTTGCATAGAAAGCGATAATTTCGAAATTGTGATTTGTAGTCAAGTTTTTTTGCTGAATCAGCATGAAATACGTAATCTGCGTTAAATGTCGGTTAGGATAGGACTATTGGGTATCATTTTTAGTCGCCAGTAATTTTTTTCTGATGAAAATTAAGTTTTGCATAGAAAGCGATAATTTCGAATTTTCGAAATTGTGATTTTTAGTCCAGTTTTTTTGCTGAATCAGCATGAATTTCGTAATCTGCGTTAAATTTCGGTCAGGATAGGACTATTGGGTATTATTTTTAGTCGCCAGTAATTTTTTTCTGATGAAAATTAAGTTTTGCATAGAAAGCGATAATTTCGAAATTGTGATTTGTAGTCAAGTTTTTTTGCTGAATCAGCATGAAATACGTAATCTGCGTTAAATGTCGGTTAGGATAGGACTATTGGGTATCATTTTTAGTCGCCAGTAATTTTTTTCTGATGAAAATTAAGTTTTGCATAGAAAGCGATAATTTCGAATTTTCGAAATTGTGATTTTTAGTCCAGTTTTTTTGCTGAATCAGCATGAATTTCGTAATCTGCGTTAAATTTCGGTCAGGATAGGACTATTGGGTATTATTTTTAGTCGCCAGTAATTTTTTTCTGATGAAAATTAAGTTTTGCATAGAAAGCGATAATTTCGAAATTGTGATTTGTAGTCAAGTTTTTTTGCTGAATCAGCATGAAATACGTAATCTGCGTTAAATGTCGGTTAGGATAGGACTATTGGGTATCATTTTTAGTCGCCAGTAATTTTTTTCTGATGAAAATTAAGTTTTGCATAGAAAGCGATAATTTCGAATTTTCGAAATTGTGATTTTTAGTCCAGTTTTTTTGCTGAATCAGCATGAATTTCGTAATCTGCGTTAAATTTCGGTCAGGATAGGACTATTGGGTATTATTTTTAGTCGCCAGTAATTTTTTTCTGATGAAAATTAAGTTTTGCATAGAAAGCGATAATTTCGAAATTGTGATTTGTAGTCAAGTTTTTTTGCTGAATCAGCATGAAATACGTAATCTGCGTTAAATGTCGGTTAGGATAGGACTATTGGGTATCATTTTTAGTCGCCAGTAATTTTTTTCTGATGAAAATTAAGTTTTGCATAGAAAGCGATAATTTCGAATTTTCGAAATTGTGATTTTTAGTCCAGTTTTTTTGCTGAATCAGCATGAATTTCGTAATCTGCGTTAAATTTCGGTCAGGATAGGACTATTGGGTATTATTTTTAGTCGCCAGTAATTTTTTTCTGATGAAAATTAAGTTTTGCATAGAAAGCGATAATTTCGAAATTGTGATTTGTAGTCAAGTTTTTTTGCTGAATCAGCATGAAATACGTAATCTGCGTTAAATGTCGGTTAGGATAGGACTATTGGGTATCATTTTTAGTCGCCAGTAATTTTTTTCTGATGAAAATTAAGTTTTGCATAGAAAGCGATAATTTCGAATTTTCGAAATTGTGATTTTTAGTCCAGTTTTTTTGCTGAATCAGCATGAATTTCGTAATCTGCGTTAAATTTCGGTCAGGATAGGACTATTGGGTATTATTTTTAGTCGCCAGTAATTTTTTTCTGATGAAAATTAAGTTTTGCATAGAAAGCGATAATTTCGAATTTTCGAAATTGTGATTTTTAGTCCAGTTTTTTTGCTGAATCAGCATGAATTTCGTAATCTGCGTTAAATTTCGGTTAGGATAGGACTATTGGGTATTATTTTTAGTCGCCAGTAATTTTTTTCTGATGAAAATTAAGTTTTGCATAGAAAGCGATAATTTCGAATTTTCGAAATTGTGATTTGTAGTCAAGTTTTTTTGCTGATTCAGCATGAAATTCGTAATCTCCGTTAAATTTCGGTTAGGATAGGACTATTGGGTATCATTTTTAGTCACCAGTAATTTTTTTCTGATGAAAATTAAGTTTTGCATAGAAAGCGATAATTTCGAAATTGTGATTTGTAGTCAAGTTTTTTTGCTTAATCGGCATGAAATTCGTAATCTGCGTTAAATTTCGGTTAGGATAGGACTATTGGGTATCATTTTTAGTCACCAGTAATTTTTTTCTGATGAAAATTAAGTTTTGCATAGAAAGCGATAATTTCGAAATTGTGATTTGTAGTCAAGTTTTTTTGCTTAATCGGCATGAAATTCGTAATCTGCGTTAAATTTCGGTTAGGATAGGACTATTGGGTATCATTTTTAGTCACCAGTAATTTTTTTCTGATGAAAATTAAGTTTTGCATAGAAAGCGATAATTTCGAATTTTCGAAATTGTGATTTGTAGTCAAGTTTTTTTGCTGATTCAGCATGAAATTCGTAATCTGCGTTAAATTTCGGTTAGGATAGGACTATTGGGTATCATTTTTAGTCGCCAGTAATTTTTTTCTGATGAAAATTAAGTTTTGCATAGAAAGCGATAATTTCGAATTTTCGAAATTGTGATTTGTAGTCAAGTTTTTTTGCTGATTCAGCATGAAATTCGTAATCTGCGTTAAATTTCGGTTAGGATAGGACTATTGGGTATCATTTTTAGTCACCAGTAATTTTTTTCTGATGAAAATTAAGTTTTGCATAGAAAGCGATAATTTCGAAATTGTGATTTGTAGTCAAGTTTTTTTGCTGATTCAGCATGAAATTCGTAATCTGCGTTAAATTTCGGTTAGGATAGGACTATTGGGTATCATTTTTAGTCGCCAGTAATTTTTTTCTGATGAAAATTAAGTTTTGCATAGAAAGCGATAATTTCGAATTTTCGAAATTGTGATTTTTAGTCCAGTTTTTTTGCTGAATCAGCATGAATTTCGTAATCTGCGTTAAATTTCGGTTAGGATAGGACTATTGGGTATCATTTTTAGTCACCAGTAATTTTTTTCTGATGAAAATTAAGTTTTGCATAGAAAGCGATAATTTCGAAATTGTGATTTGTAGTCAAGTTTTTTTGCTGAATCAGCATGAAATTCGTAATCTGCGTTAAAATTCGGTTAGGATAGGACTATTGGGTATCATTTTTAGTCACCAGTAATTTTTTTCTGATGAAAATTAAGTTTTGCATAGAAAGCGATAATTTCGAAATTGTGATTTTTAGTCCAGTTTTTTTGCTGAATCAGCATGAATTTCGTAATCTGCGTTAAATTTCGGTTAGGATAGGACTATTGGGTATTATTTTTAGTCGCCAGTAATTTTTTTCTGATGAAAATTAAGTTTTGCATAGAAAGCGATAATTTCGAATTTTCGAAATTGTGATTTTTAGTCCAGTTTTTTTGCTGAATCAGCATGAATTTCGTAATCTGCGTTAAATTTCGGTTAGGATAGGACTATTGGGTATTATTTTTAGTCGCCAGTAATTTTTTTCTGATGAAAATTAAGTTTTGCATAGAAAGCGATAATTTCGAATTTTCGAAATTGTGATTTGTAGTCAAGTTTTTTTGCTGATTCAGCATGAAATTCGTAATCTGCGTTAAATTTCGGTTAGGATAGGACTATTGGGTATCATTTTTAGTCACCAGTAATTTTTTTCTGATGAAAATTAAGTTTTGCATAGAAAGCGATAATTTCGAAATTGTGATTTGTAGTCAAGTTTTTTTGCTTAATCGGCATGAAATTCGTAATCTGCGTTAAATTTCGGTTAGGATAGGACTATTGGGTATCATTTTTAGTCACCAGTAATTTTTTTCTGATGAAAATTAAGTTTTGCATAGAAAGCGATAATTTCGAATTTTCGAAATTGTGATTTGTAGTCAAGTTTTTTTGCTGAATCAGCATGAAATTCGTAATCTGCGTTAAAATTCGGTTAGGATAGGACTATTGGGTATCATTTTTAGTCGCCAGTAATTTTTTTCTGATGAAAATTAAGTTTTGCATAGAAAGCGATAATTTCGAATTTTCGAAATTGTGATTTTTAGTCCAGTTTTTTTGCTGAATCAGCATGAATTTCGTAATCTGCGTTAAATTTCGGTTAGGATAGGACTATTGGGTATTATTTTTAGTCGCCAGTAATTTTTTTCTGATGAAAATTAAGTTTTGCATAGAAAGCGATAATTTCGAATTTTCGAAATTGTGATTTTTAGTCCAGTTTTTTTGCTGAATCAGCATGAATTTCGTAATCTGCGTTAAATTTCGGTTAGGATAGGACTATTGGGTATTATTTTTAGTCGCCAGTAATTTTTTTCTGATGAAAATTAAGTTTTGCATAGAAAGCGATAATTTCGAATTTTCGAAATTGTGATTTGTAGTCAAGTTTTTTTGCTGATTCAGCATGAAATTCGTAATCTGCGTTAAATTTCGGTTAGGATAGGACTATTGGGTATCATTTTTAGTCACCAGTAATTTTTTTCTGATGAAAATTAAGTTTTGCATAGAAAGCGATAATTTCGAAATTGTGATTTGTAGTCAAGTTTTTTTGCTTAATCGGCATGAAATTCGTAATCTGCGTTAAATTTCGGTTAGGATAGGACTATTGGGTATCATTTTTAGTCACCAGTAATTTTTTTCTGATGAAAATTAAGTTTTGCATAGAAAGCGATAATTTCGAATTTTCGAAATTGTGATTTGTAGTCAAGTTTTTTTGCTGATTCAGCATGAAATTCGTAATCTGCGTTAAATTTCGGTTAGGATAGGACTATTGGGTATCATTTTTAGTCGCCAGTAATTTTTTTCTGATGAAAATTAAGTTTTGCATAGAAAGCGATAATTTCGAATTTTCGAAATTGTGATTTGTAGTCAAGTTTTTTTGCTGATTCAGCATGAAATTCGTAATCTGCGTTAAATTTCGGTTAGGATAGGACTATTGGGTATCATTTTTAGTCACCAGTAATTTTTTTCTGATGAAAATTAAGTTTTGCATAGAAAGCGATAATTTCGAAATTGTGATTTGTAGTCAAGTTTTTTTGCTGATTCAGCATGAAATTCGTAATCTGCGTTAAATTTCGGTTAGGATAGGACTATTGGGTATCATTTTTAGTCGCCAGTAATTTTTTTCTGATGAAAATTAAGTTTTGCATAGAAAGCGATAATTTCGAATTTTCGAAATTGTGATTTTTAGTCCAGTTTTTTTGCTGAATCAGCATGAATTTCGTAATCTGCGTTAAATTTCGGTTAGGATAGGACTATTGGGTATCATTTTTAGTCACCAGTAATTTTTTTCTGATGAAAATTAAGTTTTGCATAGAAAGCGATAATTTCGAAATTGTGATTTGTAGTCAAGTTTTTTTGCTGAATCAGCATGAAATTCGTAATCTGCGTTAAAATTCGGTTAGGATAGGACTATTGGGTATCATTTTTAGTCACCAGTAATTTTTTTCTGATGAAAATTAAGTTTTGCATAGAAAGCGATAATTTCGAAATTGTGATTTGTAGTCAAGTTTTTTTGCTGAATCAGCATGAAATTCGTAATCTGCGTTAAAATTCGGTTAGGATAGGACTATTGGGTATCATTTTTAGTCGCCAGTAATTTTTTTCTGATGAAAATTAAGTTTTGCATAGAAAGCGATAATTTCGAATTTTCGAAATTGTGATTTTTAGTCCAGTTTTTTTGCTGAATCAGCATGAATTTCGTAATCTGCATTAAATTTCGGTTAGGATAGGACTATTGGGTATTATTTTTAGTCGCCAGTAATTTTTTTCTGATGAAAATTAAGTTTTGCATAGAAAGCGATAATTTCGAATTTTCGAAATTGTGATTTTTAGTCCAGTTTTTTTGCTGAATCAGCATGAATTTCGTAATCTGCGTTAAATTTCGGTTAGGATAGGACTATTGGGTATTATTTTTAGTCGCCAGTAATTTTTTTCTGATGAAAATTAAGTTTTGCATAGAAAGCGATAATTTCGAATTTTCGAAATTGTGATTTGTAGTCAAGTTTTTTTGCTGATTCAGCATGAAATTCGTAATCTGCGTTAAATTTCGGTTAGGATAGGACTATTGGGTATCATTTTTAGTCACCAGTAATTTTTTTCTGATGAAAATTAAGTTTTGCATAGAAAGCGATAATTTCGAAATTGTGATTTGTAGTCAAGTTTTTTTGCTGAATCAGCATGAAATTCGTAATCTGCGTTAAAATTCGGTTAGGATAGGACTATTGGGTATCAGTTTTAGTCGCCAGTAATTTTTTTCTGATGAAAATTAAGTTTTGCATAGAAAGCGATAATTTCGAATTTTCGAAATTGTGATTTTTAGTCCAGTTTTTTTGCTGAATCAGCATGAATTTCGTAATCTGCGTTAAATTTCGGTTAGGATAGGACTATTGGGTATTATTTTTAGTCGCCAGTAATTTTTTTCTGATGAAAATTAAGTTTTGCATAGAAAGCGATAATTTCGAATTTTCGAAATTGTGATTTGTAGTCAAGTTTTTTTGCTGATTCAGCATGAAATTCGTAATCTGCGTTAAATTTCGGTTAGGATAGGACTATTGGGTATCATTTTTAGTCACCAGTAATTTTTTTCTGATGAAAATTAAGTTTTGCATAGAAAGCGATAATTTCGAATTTTCGAAATTGTGATTTTTAGTCCAGTTTTTTTGCTGAATCAGCATGAATTTCGTAATCTGCGTTAAATTTCGGTTAGGATAGGACTATTGGGTATCATTTTTAGTCACCAGTAATTTTTTTCTGATGAAAATTAAGTTTTGCATAGAAAGCGATAATTTCGAATTTTCGAAATTGTGATTTTTAGTCCAGTTTTTTTGCTGAATCAGCATGAATTTCGTAATCTGCGTTAAATTTCGGTTAGGATAGGACTATTGGGTATCATTTTTAGTCACCAGTAATTTTTTTCTGATGAAAATTAAGTTTTGCATAGAAAGCGATAATTTCGAATTTTCGAAATTGTGATTTGTAGTCAAGTTTTTTTGCTGATTCAGCATGAAATTCGTAATCTGCGTTAAATTTCGGTTAGGATAGGACTATTGGGTATCATTTTTAGTCACCAGTAATTTTTTTCTGATGAAAATTAAGTTTTGCATAGAAAGCGATAATTTCGAATTTTCGAAATTGTGATTTTTAGTCCAGTTTTTTTGCTGAATCAGCATGAATTTCGTAATCTGCGTTAAATTTCGGTTAGGATAGGACTATTGGGTATCATTTTTAGTCACCAGTAATTTTTTTCTGATGAAAATTAAGTTTTGCATAGAAAGCGATAATTTCGAATTTTCGAAATTGTGATTTGTAGTCAAGTTTTTTTGCTGATTCAGCATGAAATTCGTAATCTGCGTTAAATTTCGGTTAGGATAGGACTATTGGGTATCATTTTTAGTCACCAGTAATTTTTTTCTGATGAAAATTAAGTTTTGCATAGAAAGCGATAATTTCGAAATTGTGATTTGTAGTCAAGTTTTTTTGCTTAATCGGCATGAAATTCGTAATCTGCGTTAAATTTCGGTTAGGATAGGACTATTGGGTATCATTTTTAGTCACCAGTAATTTTTTTCTGATGAAAATTAAGTTTTGCATAGAAAGCGATAATTTCGAATTTTCGAAATTGTGATTTGTAGTCAAGTTTTTTTGCTGAATCAGCATGAAATTCGTAATCTGCGTTAAAATTCGGTTAGGATAGGACTATTGGGTATCATTTTTAGTCGCCAGTAATTTTTTTCTGATGAAAATTAAGTTTTGCATAGAAAGCGATAATTTCGAATTTTCGAAATTGTGATTTTTAGTCCAGTTTTTTTGCTGAATCAGCATGAATTTCGTAATCTGCGTTAAATTTCGGTTAGGATAGGATTATTGGGTATTATTTTTAGTCGCCAGTAATTTTTTTCTGATGAAAATTAAGTTTTGCATAGAAAGCGATAATTTCGAATTTTCGAAATTGTGATTTGTAGTCAAGTTTTTTTGCTGATTCAGCATGAAATTCGTAATCTGCGTTAAATTTCGGTTAGGATAGGACTATTGGGTATCATTTTTAGTCACCAGTAATTTTTTTCTGATGAAAATTAAGTTTTGCATAGAAAGCGATAATTTCGAAATTGTGATTTGTAGTCAAGTTTTTTTGCTTAATCGGCATGAAATTCGTAATCTGCGTTAAATTTCGGTTAGGATAGGACTATTGGGTATCATTTTTAGTCACCAGTAATTTTTTTCTGATGAAAATTAAGTTTTGCATAGAAAGCGATAATTTCGAATTTTCGAAATTGTGATTTGTAGTCAAGTTTTTTTGCTGATTCAGCATGAAATTCGTAATCTGCGTTAAATTTCGGTTAGGATAGGACTATTGGGTATCATTTTTAGTCACCAGTAATTTTTTTCTGATGAAAATTAAGTTTTGCATAGAAAGCGATAATTTCGAAATTGTGATTTGTAGTCAAGTTTTTTTGCTGATTCAGCATGAAATTCGTAATCTGCGTTAAATTTCGGTTAGGATAGGACTATTGGGTATCATTTTTAGTCGCCAGTAATTTTTTTCTGATGAAAATTAAGTTTTGCATAGAAAGCGATAATTTCGAATTTTCGAAATTGTGATTTGTAGTCAAGTTTTTTTGCTGATTCAGCATGAAATTCGTAATCTGCGTTAAATTTCGGTTAGGATAGGACTATTGGGTATCATTTTTAGTCACCAGTAATTTTTTTCTGATGAAAATTAAGTTTTGCATAGAAAGCGATAATTTCGAAATTGTGATTTGTAGTCAAGTTTTTTTGCTTAATCGGCATGAAATTCGTAATCTGCGTTAAATTTCGGTTAGGATAGGACTATTGGGTATTATTTTTAGTCGCCAGTAATTTTTTTCTGATGAAAATTAAGTTTTGCATAGAAAGCGATAATTTCGAATTTTCGAAATTGTGATTTGTAGTCAAGTTTTTTTGCTGATTCAGCATGAAATTCGTAATCTGCGTTAAATTTCGGTTAGGATAGGACTATTGGGTATCATTTTTAGTCACCAGTAATTTTTTTCTGATGAAAATTAAGTTTTGCATAGAAAGCGATAATTTCGAAATTGTGATTTGTAGTCAAGTTTTTTTGCTTAATCGGCATGAAATTCGTAATCTGCGTTAAATTTCGGTTAGGATAGGACTATTGGGTATCATTTTTAGTCACCAGTAATTTTTTTCTGATGAAAATTAAGTTTTGCATAGAAAGCGATAATTTCGAATTTTCGAAATTGTGATTTGTAGTCAAGTTTTTTTGCTGATTCAGCATGAAATTCGTAATCTGCGTTAAATTTCGGTTAGGATAGGACTATTGGGTATCATTTTTAGTCACCAGTAATTTTTTTCTGATGAAAATTAAGTTTTGCATAGAAAGCGATAATTTCGAAATTGTGATTTGTAGTCAAGTTTTTTTGCTGATTCAGCATGAAATTCGTAATCTGCGTTAAATTTCGGTTAGGATAGGACTATTGGGTATCATTTTTAGTCGCCAGTAATTTTTTTCTGATGAAAATTAAGTTTTGCATAGAAAGCGATAATTTCGAATTTTCGAAATTGTGATTTTTAGTCCAGTTTTTTTGCTGAATCAGCATGAATTTCGTAATCTGCGTTAAATTTCGGTTAGGATAGGACTATTGGGTATCATTTTTAGTCACCAGTAATTTTTTTCTGATGAAAATTAAGTTTTGCATAGAAAGCGATAATTTCGAAATTGTGATTTGTAGTCAAGTTTTTTTGCTGAATCAGCATGAAATTCGTAATCTGCGTTAAAATTCGGTTAGGATAGGACTATTGGGTATCATTTTTAGTCACCAGTAATTTTTTTCTGATGAAAATTAAGTTTTGCATAGAAAGCGATAATTTCGAAATTGTGATTTGTAGTCAAGTTTTTTTGCTGATTCAGCATGAAATTCGTAATCTGCGTTAAATTTCGGTTAGGATAGGACTATTGGGTATCATTTTTAGTCACCAGTAATTTTTTTCTGATGAAAATTAAGTTTTGCATGGAAAGCGATAATTTCGAAATTGTGATTTGTAGTCAAGTTTTTTTGCTGATTCAGCATGAAATTCGTAATCTGCGTTAAATTTCGGTTAGGATAGGACTATTGGGTATCATTTTTAGTCGCCAGTAATTTTTTTCTGATGAAAATTAAGTTTTGCATAGAAAGCGATAATTTCGAATTTTCGAAATTGTGATTTTTAGTCCAGTTTTTTTGCTGAATCAGCATGAATTTCGTAATCTGCGTTAAATTTCGGTTAGGATAGGACTATTGGGTATCATTTTTAGTCACCAGTAATTTTTTTCTGATGAAAATTAAGTTTTGCATAGAAAGCGATAATTTCGAAATTGTGATTTGTAGTCAAGTTTTTTTGCTGAATCAGCATGAAATTCGTAATCTGCGTTAAAATTCGGTTAGGATAGGACTATTGGGTATCATTTTTAGTCACCAGTAATTTTTTTCTGATGAAAATTAAGTTTTGCATAGAAAGCGATAATTTCGAAATTGTGATTTGTAGTCAAGTTTTTTTGCTGAATCAGCATGAAATTCGTAATCTGCGTTAAATGTCGGTTAGGATAGGACTATTGGGTATCATTTTTAGTCGCCAGTAATTTTTTTCTGATGAAAATTAAGTTTTGCATAGAAAGCGATAATTTCGAATTTTCGAAATTGTGATTTTTAGTCCAGTTTTTTTGCTGAATCAGCATGAATTTCGTAATCTGCGTTAAATTTCGGTCAGGATAGGACTATTGGGTATTATTTTTAGTCGCCAGTAATTTTTTTCTGATGAAAATTAAGTTTTGCATAGAAAGCGATAATTTCGAATTTTCGAAATTGTGATTTGTAGTCAAGTTTTTTTGCTGAATCAGCATGAATTTCGTAATCTGCGTTAAATTTCGGTTAGGATAGGACTATTGGGTATTATTTTTAGTCGCCAGTAATTTTTTTCTGATGAAAATTAAGTTTTGCATAGAAAGCGATAATTTCGAATTTTCGAAATTGTGATTTTTAGTCCAGTTTTTTTGCTGAATCAGCATGAATTTCGTAATCTGCGTTAAATTTCGGTTAGGATAGGACTATTGGGTATTATTTTTAGTCGCCAGTAATTTTTTTCTGATGAAAATTAAGTTTTGCATAGAAAGCGATAATTTCGAATTTTCGAAATTGTGATTTTTAGTCCAGTTTTTTTGCTGAATCAGCATGAATTTCGTAATCTGCGTTAAATTTCGGTTAGGATAGGACTATTGGGTATCATTTTTAGTCACCAGTAATTTTTTTCTGATGAAAATTAAGTTTTGCATAGAAAGCGATAATTTCGAAATTGTGATTTGTAGTCAAGTTTTTTTGCTTAATCGGCATGAAATTCGTAATCTGCGTTAAATTTCGGTTAGGATAGGACTATTGGGTATCATTTTTAGTCACCAGTAATTTTTTTCTGATGAAAATTAAGTTTTGCATAGAAAGCGATAATTTCGAAATTGTGATTTTTAGTCCAGTTTTTTTGCTGAATCAGCATGAATTTCGTAATCTGCGTTAAATTTCGGTTAGGATAGGACTATTGGGTATTATTTTTAGTTGCCAGAGATTTTTTTTTGATGAAAATTAAGTTTTGCATAGAAAGCGATAATTTCGAATTTTCGAAATTGTGATTTGTAGTCATGTTTTTTTGCTGAATCAGCATGAAATTCGTAATCTGCGTTAAATTTCGGTTAGGATAGGACTATTGGGTATCATTTTTAGTCACCAGTAATTTTTTTCTGATGAAAATTAAGTTTTGCATAGAAAGCGATAATTTCGAAATTGTGATTTGTAGTCAAGTTTTTTTGCTGAATCAGCATGAAATTCGTAATCTGCGTTAAAATTCGGTTAGGATAGGACTATTGGGTATCATTTTTAGTCACCAGTAATTTTTTTCTGATGAAAATTAAGTTTTGCATAGAAAGCGATAATTTCGAAATTGTGATTTGTAGTCAAGTTTTTTTGCTGAATCAGCATGAAATTCGTAATCTGCGTTAAATGTCGGTTAGGATAGGACTATTGGGTATCATTTTTAGTCGCCAGTAATTTTTTTCTGATGAAAATTAAGTTTTGCATAGAAAGCGATAATTTCGAATTTTCGAAATTGTGATTTTTAGTCCAGTTTTTTTGCTGAATCAGCATGAATTTCGTAATCTGCGTTAAATTTCGGTCAGGATAGGACTATTGGGTATTATTTTCAGTCGCCAGTAATTTTTTTCTGATGAAAATTAAGTTTTGCATAGAAAGCGATAATTTCGAATTTTCGAAATTGTGATTTGTAGTCAAGTTTTTTTGCTGAATCAGCATGAATTTCGTAATCTGCGTTAAATTTCGGTTAGGATAGGACTATTGGGTATCATTTTTAGTCACCAGTAATTTTTTTCTGATGAAAATTAAGTTTTGCATAGAAAGCGATAATTTCGAAATTGTGATTTGTAGTCAAGTTTTTTTGCTGAATCAGCATGAAATTCGTAATCTGCGTTAAAATTCGGTTAGGATAGGACTATTGGGTATCATTTTTAGTCACCAGTAATTTTTTTCTGATGAAAATTAAGTTTTGCATAGAAAGCGATAATTTCGAAATTGTGATTTGTAGTCAAGTTTTTTTGCTGAATCAGCATGAAATTCGTAATCTGCGTTAAATGTCGGTTAGGATAGGACTATTGGGTATCATTTTTAGTCGCCAGTAATTTTTTTCTGATGAAAATTAAGTTTTGCATAGAAAGCGATAATTTCGAATTTTCGAAATTGTGATTTGTAGTCAAGTTTTTTTGCTGATTCAGCATGAAATTCGTAATCTGCGTTAAATTTCGGTTAGGATAGGACTATTGGGTATCATTTTTAGTCACCAGTAATTTTTTTCTGATGAAAATTAAGTTTTGCATAGAAAGCGATAATTTCGAAATTGTGATTTGTAGTCAAGTTTTTTTGCTTAATCGGCATGAAATTCGTAATCTGCGTTAAATTTCGGTTAGGATAGGACTATTGGGTATCATTTTTAGTCACCAGTAATTTATTTCTGATGAAAATTAAGTTTTGCATAGAAAGCGATAATTTCGAAATTGTGATTTGTAGTCAAGTTTTTTTGCTTAATCGGCATGAAATTCGTAATCTGCGTTAAATTTCGGTTAGGATAGGACTATTGGGTATCATTTTTAGTCGCCAGTAATTTTTTTCTGATGAAAATTAAGTTTTGCATAGAAAGCGATAATTTCGAAATTGTGATTTGTAGTCAAGTTTTTTTGCTGATTCAGCATGAAATTCGTAATCCGCGTTAAATTTCCGTTAGGATAGGACTATTGGGTATCATTTTTAGTCGCCAGTAATTTTTTTCTGATGAAAATTAAGTTTTGCATAGAAAGCGATAATTTCGAAATTGTGATTTGTAGTCAAGTTTTTTTGCTGAATCGGCATGAAATTCGTAATCTGCGTTAAAATTCGGTTAGGATAGGACTATTGGGTATCATTTTTAGTTGCCAAAGATTTTTTTCTGATGAAAATTAAGTTTTGCATAGAAAGCGATAATTTCGAATTTTCGAAATTGTGATTTGTAGTCAAGTTTTTTTGCTGATTCAGCATGAAATTCGTAATCTGCGTTAAATTTCGGTTAGGATAGGACTATTGGGTATCATTTTTAGTCGCCAGTAATTTTTTTCTGATGAAAATTAAGTTTTGCATAGAAAGCGATAATTTCGAATTTTCGAAATTGTGATTTGTAGTCAAGTTTTTTTGCTGATTCAGCATGAAATTCGTAATCTGCGTTAAATTTCGGTTAGGATAGGACTATTGGGTATCATTTTTAGTCACCAGTAATTTATTTCTGATGAAAATTAAGTTTTGCATAGAAAGCGATAATTTCGAAATTGTGATTTGTAGTCAAGTTTTTTTGCTTAATCGGCATGAAATTCGTAATCTGCGTTAAATTTCGGTTAGGATAGGACTATTGGGTATCATTTTTAGTCGCCAGTAATTTTTTTCTGATGAAAATTAAGTTTTGCATAGAAAGCGATAATTTCGAAATTGTGATTTGTAGTCAAGTTTTTTTGCTGATTCAGCATGAAATTCGTAATCCGCGTTAAATTTCCGTTAGGATAGGACTATTGGGTATCATTTTTAGTCGCCAGTAATTTTTTTCTGATGAAAATTAAGTTTTGCATAGAAAGCGATAATTTCGAAATTGTGATTTGTAGTCAAGTTTTTTTGCTGAATCGGCATGAAATTCGTAATCTGCGTTAAAATTCGGTTAGGATAGGACTATTGGGTATCATTTTTAGTTGCCAAAGATTTTTTTCTGATGAAAATTAAGTTTTGCATAGAAAGCGATAATTTCGAATTTTCGAAATTGTGATTTGTAGTCAAGTTTTTTTGCTGATTCAGTATGAAATTCGTAATCTGCGTTAAAATTCGGTTAGGATAGGACTATTGGGTATCATTTTTAGTTGCCAAAGATTTTTTTCTGATGAAAATTAAGTTTTGCATAGAAACCGATAATTTCGAATTTTCGAAATTGTGATTTGTAGTCAAGTTTTTTTGCTGATTCAGTATGAAATTCGTAATCTGCGTTAAAATTCGGTTAGGATAGGACTATTGGGTATCATTTTTAGTTGCCAAAGATTTTTTTCTGATGAAAATTAAGTTTTGCATAGAAAGCGATAATTTCGAAATTGTGATTTGTAGTCAAGTTTTTTTGCTGATTCAGTATGAAATTCGTAATCTGCGTTAAAATTCGGTTAGGATAGGACTATTGGGTATCATTTTTAGTTGCCAGAGATTTTTTTCTGATGAAAATTAAGTTTTGCATAGAAAGCGATAATTTCGAATTTTCGAAATTGTGATTTGTAGTCATGTTTTTTTGCTGAATCAGCATGAAATTCGTAATCTGCGTTAAATTTCGGTTAGGATAGGACTATTGGGTATCATTTTTAGTCACCAGTAATTTTTTTCTGATGAAAATTAAGTTTTGCATAGAAAGCGATAATTTCGAAATTGTGATTTGTAGTCATGTTTTTTTGCTGAATCAGCATGAAATTCGTAATCTGCGTTAAAATTCGGTTAGGATAGGACTATTGGGTATCATTTTTAGTTGCCAGAGATTTTTTCTGATGAAAATTAAGTTTTGCATAGAAAGCGATAATTTCGAATTTTCGAAATTTTGATTTGTAGTCAAGTTTTTTTGCTGATTCAGCATGGAATTCGTAATCTGCGTTAAATTTCGGTTAGGATAGGACTATTGGGTATCATTTTTAGTCACCAGTAATTTTATTCTGATGAAAATTAAGTTTTGCATAGAAAGCGATAATTTCGAAATTGTGATTTGTAGTCAAGTTTTTTTGCTGATTCAGCATGAAATTCGTAATCTGCGTTAAATTTCGGTTAGGATAGGACTATTGGGTATCATTTTTAGTCGCCAGTGATTTTTTTCTGATGAAAATTAAGTTTTGCATAGAAAGCGATAATTTCGAAATTTCGAAATTGTGATTTGTAGTCAAGTTTTTTTGCTGATTCAGCATGAAATTCGTAATCTGCGTTAAAATTCGGTTAGGATAGGACTATTGGGTATCATTTTTAGTTGCCAAAGATTTTTTTCTGATGAAAATTAAGTTTTGCATAGAAACCGATAATTTCGAATTTTCGAAATTGTGATTTGTAGTCAAGTTTTTTTGCTGATTCAGTATGAAATTCGTAATCTGCGTTAAAATTCGGTTAGGATAGGACTATTGGGTATCATTTTTAGTTGCCAAAGATTTTTTTCTGATGAAAATTAAGTTTTGCATAGAAAGCGATAATTTCGAAATTGTGATTTGTAGTCAAGTTTTTTTGCTGATTCAGTATGAAATTCGTAATCTGCGTTAAAATTCGGTTAGGATAGGACTATTGGGTATCATTTTTAGTTGCCAGAGATTTTTTTCTGATGAAAATTAAGTTTTGCATAGAAAGCGATAATTTCGAATTTTCGAAATTGTGATTTGTAGTCAAGTTTTTTTGCTGATTCAGTATGAAATTCGTAATCTGCGTTAAAATTCGGTTAGGATAGGACTATTGGGTATCATTTTTAGTTGCCAAAGATTTTTTTCTGATGAAAATTAAGTTTTGCATAGAAAGCGATAATTTCGAAATTGTGATTTGTAGTCAAGTTTTTTTGCTGAATCGGCATGAAATTCGTAATCTGCGTTAAGTTTCGGTTAGGATAGGACTATTGGGTATCATTTTTAGTCACCAGTAATTTTTTTCTGATGAAAATTAAGTTTTGCATAGAAAGCGATAATTTCGAATTTTCGAAATTGTGATTTGTAGTCATGTTTTTTTGCTGAATCAGCATGAAATTCGTAATCTGCGTTAAATTTCGGTTAGGATAGGACTATTGGGTATCATTTTTAGTCACCAGTAATTTTTTTCTGATGAAAATTAAGTTTTGCATAGAAAGCGATAATTTCGAAATTGTGATTTGTAGTCATGTTTTTTTGCTGAATCAGCATGAAATTCGTAATCTGCGTTAAAATTCGGTTAGGATAGGACTATTGGGTATCATTTTTAGTTGCCAGAGATTTTTTCTGATGAAAATTAAGTTTTGCATAGAAAGCGATAATTTCGAATTTTCGAAATTGTGATTTGTAGTCAAGTTTTTTTGCTGATTCAGTATGAAATTCGTAATCTGCGTTAAAATTCGGTTAGGATAGGACTATTGGGTATCATTTTTAGTTGCCAAAGATTTTTTTCTGATGAAAATTAAGTTTTGCATAGAAAGCGATAATTTCGAAATTGTGATTTGTAGTCAAGTTTTTTTGCTGAATCGGCATGAAATTCGTAATCTGCGTTAAGTTTCGGTTAGGATAGGACTATTGGGTATCATTTTTAGTCACCAGTAATTTTTTTCTGATGAAAATTAAGTTTTGCATAGAAAGCGATAATTTCGAATTTTCGAAATTGTGATTTGTAGTCATGTTTTTTTGCTGAATCAGCATGAAATTCGTAATCTGCGTTAAATTTCGGTTAGGATAGGACTATTGGGTATCATTTTTAGTTGCCAGAGATTTTTTCTGATGAAAATTAAGTTTTGCATAGAAAGCGATAATTTCGAATTTTCGAAATTTTGATTTGTAGTCAAGTTTTTTTGCTGATTCAGCATGAAATTCGTAATCTGCGTTAAATTTCGGTTAGGATAGGACTATTGGGTATCATTTTTAGTCGCCAGTAATTTTTTTCTGATGAAAATTAAGTTTTGCATAGAAAGCGATAATTTCGAATTTTCGAAATTGTGATTTGTAGTCAAGTTTTTTTTGCTGATTCAGCATGAAATTCGTAATCTGCGTTAAATTTCGGTTAGGATAGGACTATTGGGTATCATTTTTAGTCACCAGTAATTTTTTTCTGATGAAAATTAAGTTTTGCATAGAAAGCGATAATTTCGAAATTGTGATTTGTAGTCAAGTTTTTTTGCTTAATCGGCATGAAATTCGTAATCTGCGTTAAATTTCGGTTAGGATAGGACTATTGGGTATCATTTTTAGTCGCCAGTAATTTTTTTCTGATGAAAATTAAGTTTTGCATAGAAAGCGATAATTTCGAAATTGTGATTTGTAGTCAAGTTTTTTTGCTGAATCAGCATGAAATTCGTAATCTGCGTTAAATGTCGGTTAGGATAGGACTATTGGGTATCATTTTTAGTCGCCAGTAATTTTTTTCTGATGAAAATTAAGTTTTGCATAGAAAGCGATAATTTCGAAATTGTGATTTTTAGTCCAGTTTTTTTGCTGAATCAGCATGAATGTCGTAATCTGCGTTAAATTTCGGTTAGGATAGGACTATTGGGTATTATTTTTAGTTGC
This sequence comes from Aspidiotus rigidus, assembly GCA_035079385.1. Lineage (NCBI taxonomy): Eukaryota > Metazoa > Arthropoda > Insecta > Hemiptera > Diaspididae > Aspidiotus > Aspidiotus rigidus. The sequence continues at coordinate 7,546,663 of JAVHKY010000056.1, forward strand.
CAGAGATTTTTTTCTGATGAAAATTAAGTTTTGCATAGAAAGCGATAATTTCGAATTTTCGAAATTGTGATTTGTAGTCATGTTTTTTTGCTGAATCAGCATGAAATTCGTAATCTGCGTTAAATTTCGGTTAGGATAGGACTATTGGGTATCATTTTTAGTCACCAGTAATTTTTTTCTGATGAAAATTAAGTTTTGCATAGAAAGCGATAATTTCGAAATTGTGATTTGTAGTCAAGTTTTTTTGCTGAATCAGCATGAAATTCGTAATCTGCGTTAAATGTCGGTTAGGATAGGACTATTGGGTATCATTTTTAGTCGCCAGTAATTTTTTTCTGATGAAAATTAAGTTTTGCATAGAAAGCGATAATTTCGAAATTGTGATTTGTAGTCAAGTTTTTTTGCTGAATCAGCATGAAATTCGTAATCTGCGTTAAATGTCGGTTAGGATAGGACTATTGGGTATCATTTTTAGTCGCCAGTAATTTTTTTCTGATGAAAATTAAGTTTTGCATAGAAAGCGATAATTTCGAAATTGTGATTTTTAGTCCAGTTTTTTTGCTGAATCAGCATGAATGTCGTAATCTGCGTTAAATTTCGGTTAGGATAGGACTATTGGGTATTATTTTTAGTTGCCAGAGATTTTTTTCTGATGAAAATTAAGTTTTGCATAGAAAGCGATAATTTCGAATTTTCGAAATTGTGATTTGTAGTCATGTTTTTTTGCTGAATCAGCATGAAATTCGTAATCTGCGTTAAATTTCGGTTAGGATAGGACTATTGGGTATCATTTTTAGTCACCAGTAATTTTTTTCTGATGAAAATTAAGTTTTGCATAGAAAGCGATAATTTCGAAATTGTGATTTGTAGTCAAGTTTTTTTGCTGAATCAGCATGAAATTCGTAATCTGCGTTAAATGTCGGTTAGGATAGGACTATTGGGTATCATTTTTAGTCGCCAGTAATTTTTTTCTGATGAAAATTAAGTTTTGCATAGAAAGCGATAATTTCGAAATTGTGATTTTTAGTCCAGTTTTTTTGCTGAATCAGCATGAATGTCGTAATCTGCGTTAAATTTCGGTTAGGATAGGACTATTGGGTATTATTTTTAGTTGCCAGAGATTTTTTTCTGATGAAAATTAAGTTTTGCATAGAAAGCGATAATTTCGAATTTTCGAAATTGTGATTTGTAGTCATGTTTTTTTGCTGAATCAGCATGAAATTCGTAATCTGCGTTAAATTTCGGTTAGGATAGGACTATTGGGTATCATTTTTAGTCACCAGTAATTTTTTTCTGATGAAAATTAAGTTTTGCATAGAAAGCGATAATTTCGAAATTGTGATTTGTAGTCAAGTTTTTTTGCTGAATCAGCATGAAATTCGTAATCTGCGTTAAAATTCGGTTAGGATAGGACTATTGGGTATCATTTTTAGTCACCAGTAATTTTTTTCTGATGAAAATTAAGTTTTGCATAGAAAGCGATAATTTCGAAATTGTGATTTGTAGTCAAGTTTTTTTGCTGAATCAGCATGAAATTCGTAATCTGCGTTAAATGTCGGTTAGGATAGGACTATTGGGTATCATTTTTAGTCGCCAGTAATTTTTTTCTGATGAAAATTAAGTTTTGCATAGAAAGCGATAATTTCGAATTTTCGAAATTGTGATTTGTAGTCAAGTTTTTTTGCTGAATCAGCATGAATTTCGTAATCTGCGTTAAATTTCGGTTAGGATAGGACTATTGGGTATTATTTTTAGTCGCCAGTAATTTTTTTCTGATGAAAATTAAGTTTTGCATAGAAAGCGATAATTTCGAATTTTCGAAATTGTGATTTTTAGTCCAGTTTTTTTGCTGAATCAGCATGAATTTCGTAATCTGCGTTAAATTTCGGTTAGGATAGGACTATTGGGTATCATTTTTAGTCGCCAGTAATTTTTTTCTGATGAAAATTAAGTTTTGCATAGAAAGCGATAATTTCGAATTTTCGAAATTGTGATTTTTAGTCCAGTTTTTTTGCTGAATCAGCATGAATTTCGTAATCTGCGTTAAATTTCGGTTAGGATAGGACTATTGGGTATTATTTTTAGTCGCCAGTAATTTTTTTCTGATGAAAATTAAGTTTTGCATAGAAAGCGATAATTTCGAATTTTCGAAATTGTGATTTGTAGTCAAGTTTTTTTGCTGATTCAGCATGAAATTCGTAATCTGCGTTAAATTTCGGTTAGGATAGGACTATTGGGTATCATTTTTAGTCACCAGTAATTTTTTTCTGATGAAAATTAAGTTTTGCATAGAAAGCGATAATTTCGAAATTGTGATTTGTAGTCAAGTTTTTTTGCTTAATCGGCATGAAATTCGTAATCTGCGTTAAATTTCGGTTAGGATAGGACTATTGGGTATCATTTTTAGTCACCAGTAATTTTTTTCTGATGAAAATTAAGTTTTGCATAGAAAGCGATAATTTCGAAATTGTGATTTGTAGTCAAGTTTTTTTGCTGAATCAGCATGAATTTCGTAATCTGCGTTAAATTTCGGTCAGGATAGGACTATTGGGTATTATTTTTAGTCGCCAGTAATTTTTTTCTGATGAAAATTAAGTTTTGCATAGAAAGCGATAATTTCGAATTTTCGAAATTGTGATTTGTAGTCAAGTTTTTTTGCTGAATCAGCATGAAATTCGTAATCTGCGTTAAATGTCGGTTAGGATAGGACTATTGGGTATCATTTTTAGTCGCCAGTAATTTTTTTCTGATGAAAATTAAGTTTTGCATAGAAAGCGATAATTTCGAATTTTCGAAATTGTGATTTTTAGTCCAGTTTTTTTGCTGAATCAGCATGAATTTCGTAATCTGCGTTAAATTTCGGTTAGGATAGGACTATTGGGTATTATTTTTAGTCGCCAGTATTTTTTTCTGATGAAAATTAAGTTTTGCATAGAAAGCGATAATTTCGAATTTTCGAAATTGTGATTTGTAGTCATGTTTTTTTGCTGAATCAGCATGAAATTCGTAATCTGCGTTAAATTTCGGTTAGGATAGGACTATTGGGTATCATTTTTAGTCACCAGTAATTTTTTTCTGATGAAAATTAAGTTTTGCATAGAAAGCGATAATTTCGAAATTGTGATTTGTAGTCAAGTTTTTTTGCTGAATCAGCATGAAATTCGTAATCTGCGTTAAAATTCGGTTAGGATAGGACTATTGGGTATCATTTTTAGTCACCAGTAATTTTTTTCTGATGAAAATTAAGTTTTGCATAGAAAGCGATAATTTCGAAATTGTGATTTGTAGTCAAGTTTTTTTGCTGAATCAGCATGAAATTCGTAATCTGCGTTAAATGTCGGTTAGGATAGGACTATTGGGTATCATTTTTAGTCGCCAGTAATTTTTTTCTGATGAAAATTAAGTTTTGCATAGAAAGCGATAATTTCGAATTTTCGAAATTGTGATTTGTAGTCAAGTTTTTTTGCTGAATCAGCATGAATTTCGTAATCTGCGTTAAATTTCGGTTAGGATAGGACTATTGGGTATTATTTTTAGTCGCCAGTAATTTTTTTCTGATGAAAATTAAGTTTTGCATAGAAAGCGATAATTTCGAATTTTCGAAATTGTGATTTTTAGTCCAGTTTTTTTGCTGAATCAGCATGAATTTCGTAATCTGCGTTAAATTTCGGTTAGGATAGGACTATTGGGTATCATTTTTAGTCGCCAGTAATTTTTTTCTGATGAAAATTAAGTTTTGCATAGAAAGCGATAATTTCGAATTTTCGAAATTGTGATTTTTAGTCCAGTTTTTTTGCTGAATCAGCATGAATTTCGTAATCTGCGTTAAATTTCGGTTAGGATAGGACTATTGGGTATTATTTTTAGTCGCCAGTAATTTTTTTCTGATGAAAATTAAGTTTTGCATAGAAAGCGATAATTTCGAATTTTCGAAATTGTGATTTGTAGTCAAGTTTTTTTGCTGATTCAGCATGAAATTCGTAATCTGCGTTAAATTTCGGTTAGGATAGGACTATTGGGTATCATTTTTAGTCACCAGTAATTTTTTTCTGATGAAAATTGAGTTTTGCATAGAAAGCGATAATTTCGAAATTGTGATTTGTAGTCAAGTTTTTTTGCTTAATCGGCATGAAATTCGTAATCTGCGTTAAATTTCGGTTAGGATAGGACTATTGGGTATCATTTTTAGTCACCAGTAATTTTTTTCTGATGAAAATTAAGTTTTGCATAGAAAGCGATAATTTCGAATTTTCGAAATTGTGATTTGTAGTCAAGTTTTTTTGCTGATTCAGCATGAAATTCGTAATCTGCGTTAAATGTCGGTTAGGATAGGACTATTGGGTATCATTTTTAGTCGCCAGTAATTTTTTTCTGATGAAAATTAAGTTTTGCATAGAAAGCGATAATTTCGAATTTTCGAAATTGTGATTTTTAGTCCAGTTTTTTTGCTGAATCAGCATGAATATCGTAATCTGCGTTAAATTTCGGTTAGGATAGGACTATTGGGTATTATTTTTAGTCGCCAGTATTTTTTTCTGATGAAAATTAAGTTTTGCATAGAAAGCGATAATTTCGAATTTTCGAAATTGTGATTTGTAGTCATGTTTTTTTGCTGAATCAGCATGAAATTCGTAATCTGCGTTAAATTTCGGTTAGGATAGGACTATTGGGTATCATTTTTAGTCACCAGTAATTTTTTTCTGATGAAAATTAAGTTTTGCATAGAAAGCGATAATTTCGAAATTGTGATTTGTAGTCAAGTTTTTTTGCTGAATCAGCATGAAATTCGTAATCTGCGTTAAAATTCGGTTAGGATAGGACTATTGGGTATCATTTTTAGTCACCAGTAATTTTTTTCTGATGAAAATTAAGTTTTGCATAGAAAGCGATAATTTCGAAATTGTGATTTGTAGTCAAGTTTTTTTGCTGAATCAGCATGAAATTCGTAATCTGCGTTAAATGTCGGTTAGGATAGGACTATTGGGTATCATTTTTAGTCGCCAGTAATTTTTTTCTGATGAAAATTAAGTTTTGCATAGAAAGCGATAATTTCGAATTTTCGAAATTGTGATTTGTAGTCAAGTTTTTTTGCTGAATCAGCATGAATTTCGTAATCTGCGTTAAATTTCGGTTAGGATAGGACTATTGGGTATTATTTTTAGTCGCCAGTAATTTTTTTCTGATGAAAATTAAGTTTTGCATAGAAAGCGATAATTTCGAATTTTCGAAATTGTGATTTTTAGTCCAGTTTTTTTGCTGAATCAGCATGAATTTCGTAATCTGCGTTAAATTTCGGTTAGGATAGGACTATTGGGTATCATTTTTAGTCGCCAGTAATTTTTTTCTGATGAAAATTAAGTTTTGCATAGAAAGCGATAATTTCGAATTTTCGAAATTGTGATTTTTAGTCCAGTTTTTTTGCTGAATCAGCATGAATTTCGTAATCTGCGTTAAATTTCGGTCAGGATAGGACTATTGGGTATTATTTTTAGTCGCCAGTAATTTTTTTCTGATGAAAATTAAGTTTTGCATAGAAAGCGATAATTTCGAATTTTCGAAATTGTGATTTGTAGTCAAGTTTTTTTGCTGAATCAGCATGAAATTCGTAATCTGCGTTAAATGTCGGTTAGGATAGGACTATTGGGTATCATTTTTAGTCGCCAGTAATTTTTTTCTGATGAAAATTAAGTTTTGCATAGAAAGCGATAATTTCGAATTTTCGAAATTGTGATTTTTAGTCCAGTTTTTTTGCTGAATCAGCATGAATTTCGTAATCTGCGTTAAATTTCGGTTAGGATAGGACTATTGGGTATTATTTTTAGTCGCCAGTATTTTTTTCTGATGAAAATTAAGTTTTGCATAGAAAGCGATAATTTCGAATTTTCGAAATTGTGATTTGTAGTCATGTTTTTTTGCTGAATCAGCATGAAATTCGTAATCTGCGTTAAATTTCGGTTAGGATAGGACTATTGGGTATCATTTTTAGTCACCAGTAATTTTTTTCTGATGAAAATTAAGTTTTGCATAGAAAGCGATAATTTCGAAATTGTGATTTGTAGTCAAGTTTTTTTGCTGAATCAGCATGAAATTCGTAATCTGCGTTAAAATTCGGTTAGGATAGGACTATTGGGTATCATTTTTAGTCACCAGTAATTTTTTTCTGATGAAAATTAAGTTTTGCATAGAAAGCGATAATTTCGAAATTGTGATTTGTAGTCAAGTTTTTTTGCTGAATCAGCATGAAATTCGTAATCTGCGTTAAATGTCGGTTAGGATAGGACTATTGGGTATCATTTTTAGTCGCCAGTAATTTTTTTCTGATGAAAATTAAGTTTTGCATAGAAAGCGATAATTTCGAATTTTCGAAATTGTGATTTGTAGTCAAGTTTTTTTGCTGAATCAGCATGAATTTCGTAATCTGCGTTAAATTTCGGTTAGGATAGGACTATTGGGTATTATTTTTAGTCGCCAGTAATTTTTTTCTGATGAAAATTAAGTTTTGCATAGAAAGCGATAATTTCGAATTTTCGAAATTGTGATTTTTAGTCCAGTTTTTTTGCTGAATCAGCATGAATTTCGTAATCTGCGTTAAATTTCGGTTAGGATAGGACTATTGGGTATCATTTTTAGTCGCCAGTAATTTTTTTCTGATGAAAATTAAGTTTTGCATAGAAAGCGATAATTTCGAATTTTCGAAATTGTGATTTTTAGTCCAGTTTTTTTGCTGAATCAGCATGAATTTCGTAATCTGCGTTAAATTTCGGTTAGGATAGGACTATTGGGTATTATTTTTAGTCGCCAGTAATTTTTTTCTGATGAAAATTAAGTTTTGCATAGAAAGCGATAATTTCGAATTTTCGAAATTGTGATTTGTAGTCAAGTTTTTTTGCTGATTCAGCATGAAATTCGTAATCTGCGTTAAATTTCGGTTAGGATAGGACTATTGGGTATCATTTTTAGTCACCAGTAATTTTTTTCTGATGAAAATTGAGTTTTGCATAGAAAGCGATAATTTCGAAATTGTGATTTGTAGTCAAGTTTTTTTGCTTAATCGGCATGAAATTCGTAATCTGCGTTAAATTTCGGTTAGGATAGGACTATTGGGTATCATTTTTAGTCACCAGTAATTTTTTTCTGATGAAAATTAAGTTTTGCATAGAAAGCGATAATTTCGAAATTGTGATTTGTAGTCAAGTTTTTTTGCTGATTCAGCATGAAATTCGTAATCTGCGTTAAATTTCGGTTAGGATAGGACTATTGGGTATCATTTTTAGTCGCCAGTAATTTTTTTCTGATGAAAATTAAGTTTTGCATAGAAAGCGATAATTTCGAATTTTCGAAATTGTGATTTGTAGTCAAGTTTTTTTGCTGATTCAGCATGAAATTCGTAATCTGCGTTAAATGTCGGTTAGGATAGGACTATTGGGTATCATTTTTAGTCGCCAGTAATTTTTTTCTGATGAAAATTAAGTTTTGCATAGAAAGCGATAATTTCGAAATTGTGATTTGTAGTCAAGTTTTTTTGCTGATTCAGCATGAAATTCGTAATCTGCGTTAAATTTCGGTTAGGATAGGACTATTGGGTATCATTTTTAGTCGCCAGTAATTTTTTTCTGATGAAAATTAAGTTTTGCATAGAAAGCGATAATTTCGAATTTTCGAAATTGTGATTTGTAGTCAAGTTTTTTTGCTGATTCAGCATGAAATTCGTAATCTGCGTTAAATGTCGGTTAGGATAGGACTATTGGGTATCATTTTTAGTCGCCAGTAATTTTTTTCTGATGAAAATTAAGTTTTGCATAGAAAGCGATAATTTCGAATTTTCGAAATTGTGATTTTTAGTCCAGTTTTTTTGCTGAATCAGCATGAATTTCGTAATCTGCGTTAAATTTCGGTTAGGATAGGACTATTGGGTATTATTTTTAGTCGCCAGTATTTTTTTCTGATGAAAATTAAGTTTTGCATAGAAAGCGATAATTTCGAATTTTCGAAATTGTGATTTGTAGTCATGTTTTTTTGCTGAATCAGCATGAAATTCGTAATCTGCGTTAAATTTCGGTTAGGATAGGACTATTGGGTATCATTTTTAGTCACCAGTAATTTTTTTCTGATGAAAATTAAGTTTTGCATAGAAAGCGATAATTTCGAAATTGTGATTTGTAGTCAAGTTTTTTTGCTGAATCAGCATGAAATTCGTAATCTGCGTTAAAATTCGGTTAGGATAGGACTATTGGGTATCATTTTTAGTCACCAGTAATTTTTTTCTGATGAAAATTAAGTTTTGCATAGAAAGCGATAATTTCGAAATTGTGATTTGTAGTCAAGTTTTTTTGCTGAATCAGCATGAAATTCGTAATCTGCGTTAAATGTCGGTTAGGATAGGACTATTGGGTATCATTTTTAGTCGCCAGTAATTTTTTTCTGATGAAAATTAAGTTTTGCATAGAAAGCGATAATTTCGAATTTTCGAAATTGTGATTTGTAGTCAAGTTTTTTTGCTGAATCAGCATGAATTTCGTAATCTGCGTTAAATTTCGGTTAGGATAGGACTATTGGGTATTATTTTTAGTCGCCAGTAATTTTTTTCTGATGAAAATTAAGTTTTGCATAGAAAGCGATAATTTCGAATTTTCGAAATTGTGATTTTTAGTCCAGTTTTTTTGCTGAATCAGCATGAATTTCGTAATCTGCGTTAAATTTCGGTTAGGATAGGACTATTGGGTATCATTTTTAGTCGCCAGTAATTTTTTTCTGATGAAAATTAAGTTTTGCATAGAAAGCGATAATTTCGAATTTTCGAAATTGTGATTTTTAGTCCAGTTTTTTTGCTGAATCAGCATGAATTTCGTAATCTGCGTTAAATTTCGGTCAGGATAGGACTATTGGGTATTATTTTTAGTCGCCAGTAATTTTTTTCTGATGAAAATTAAGTTTTGCATAGAAAGCGATAATTTCGAATTTTCGAAATTGTGATTTGTAGTCAAGTTTTTTTGCTGAATCAGCATGAAATTCGTAATCTGCGTTAAATGTCGGTTAGGATAGGACTATTGGGTATCATTTTTAGTCGCCAGTAATTTTTTTCTGATGAAAATTAAGTTTTGCATAGAAAGCGATAATTTCGAATTTTCGAAATTGTGATTTTTAGTCCAGTTTTTTTGCTGAATCAGCATGAATTTCGTAATCTGCGTTAAATTTCGGTTAGGATAGGACTATTGGGTATTATTTTTAGTCGCCAGTATTTTTTTCTGATGAAAATTAAGTTTTGCATAGAAAGCGATAATTTCGAATTTTCGAAATTGTGATTTGTAGTCATGTTTTTTTGCTGAATCAGCATGAAATTCGTAATCTGCGTTAAATTTCGGTTAGGATAGGACTATTGGGTATCATTTTTAGTCACCAGTAATTTTTTTCTGATGAAAATTAAGTTTTGCATAGAAAGCGATAATTTCGAAATTGTGATTTGTAGTCAAGTTTTTTTGCTGAATCAGCATGAAATTCGTAATCTGCGTTAAAATTCGGTTAGGATAGGACTATTGGGTATCATTTTTAGTCACCAGTAATTTTTTTCTGATGAAAATTAAGTTTTGCATAGAAAGCGATAATTTCGAAATTGTGATTTGTAGTCAAGTTTTTTTGCTGAATCAGCATGAAATTCGTAATCTGCGTTAAATGTCGGTTAGGATAGGACTATTGGGTATCATTTTTAGTCGCCAGTAATTTTTTTCTGATGAAAATTAAGTTTTGCATAGAAAGCGATAATTTCGAATTTTCGAAATTGTGATTTGTAGTCAAGTTTTTTTGCTGAATCAGCATGAATTTCGTAATCTGCGTTAAATTTCGGTTAGGATAGGACTATTGGGTATTATTTTTAGTCGCCAGTAATTTTTTTCTGATGAAAATTAAGTTTTGCATAGAAAGCGATAATTTCGAATTTTCGAAATTGTGATTTTTAGTCCAGTTTTTTTGCTGAATCAGCATGAATTTCGTAATCTGCGTTAAATTTCGGTTAGGATAGGACTATTGGGTATCATTTTTAGTCGCCAGTAATTTTTTTCTGATGAAAATTAAGTTTTGCATAGAAAGCGATAATTTCGAATTTTCGAAATTGTGATTTTTAGTCCAGTTTTTTTGCTGAATCAGCATGAATTTCGTAATCTGCGTTAAATTTCGGTTAGGATAGGACTATTGGGTATTATTTTTAGTCGCCAGTAATTTTTTTCTGATGAAAATTAAGTTTTGCATAGAAAGCGATAATTTCGAATTTTCGAAATTGTGATTTGTAGTCAAGTTTTTTTGCTGATTCAGCATGAAATTCGTAATCTGCGTTAAATTTCGGTTAGGATAGGACTATTGGGTATCATTTTTAGTCACCAGTAATTTTTTTCTGATGAAAATTGAGTTTTGCATAGAAAGCGATAATTTCGAAATTGTGATTTGTAGTCAAGTTTTTTTGCTTAATCGGCATGAAATTCGTAATCTGCGTTAAATTTCGGTTAGGATAGGACTATTGGGTATCATTTTTAGTCACCAGTAATTTTTTTCTGATGAAAATTAAGTTTTGCATAGAAAGCGATAATTTCGAAATTGTGATTTGTAGTCAAGTTTTTTTGCTGATTCAGCATGAAATTCGTAATCTGCGTTAAATTTCGGTTAGGATAGGACTATTGGGTATCATTTTTAGTCGCCAGTAATTTTTTTCTGATGAAAATTAAGTTTTGCATAGAAAGCGATAATTTCGAATTTTCGAAATTGTGATTTGTAGTCAAGTTTTTTTGCTGATTCAGCATGAAATTCGTAATCTGCGTTAAATGTCGGTTAGGATAGGACTATTGGGTATCATTTTTAGTCGCCAGTAATTTTTTTCTGATGAAAATTAAGTTTTGCATAGAAAGCGATAATTTCGAAATTGTGATTTGTAGTCAAGTTTTTTTGCTGATTCAGCATGAAATTCGTAATCTGCGTTAAATTTCGGTTAGGATAGGACTATTGGGTATCATTTTTAGTCGCCAGTAATTTTTTTCTGATGAAAATTAAGTTTTGCATAGAAAGCGATAATTTCGAATTTTCGAAATTGTGATTTGTAGTCAAGTTTTTTTGCTGATTCAGCATGAAATTCGTAATCTGCGTTAAATGTCGGTTAGGATAGGACTATTGGGTATCATTTTTAGTCGCCAGTAATTTTTTTCTGATGAAAATTAAGTTTTGCATAGAAAGCGATAATTTCGAATTTTCGAAATTGTGATTTTTAGTCCAGTTTTTTTGCTGAATCAGCATGAATTTCGTAATCTGCGTTAAATTTCGGTTAGGATAGGACTATTGGGTATTATTTTTAGTCGCCAGTATTTTTTTCTGATGAAAATTAAGTTTTGCATAGAAAGCGATAATTTCGAATTTTCGAAATTGTGATTTGTAGTCATGTTTTTTTGCTGAATCAGCATGAAATTCGTAATCTGCGTTAAATTTCGGTTAGGATAGGACTATTGGGTATCATTTTTAGTCACCAGTAATTTTTTTCTGATGAAAATTAAGTTTTGCATAGAAAGCGATAATTTCGAAATTGTGATTTGTAGTCAAGTTTTTTTGCTGAATCAGCATGAAATTCGTAATCTGCGTTAAAATTCGGTTAGGATAGGACTATTGGGTATCATTTTTAGTCACCAGTAATTTTTTTCTGATGAAAATTAAGTTTTGCATAGAAAGCGATAATTTCGAAATTGTGATTTGTAGTCAAGTTTTTTTGCTGAATCAGCATGAAATTCGTAATCTGCGTTAAATGTCGGTTAGGATAGGACTATTGGGTATCATTTTTAGTCGCCAGTAATTTTTTTCTGATGAAAATTAAGTTTTGCATAGAAAGCGATAATTTCGAATTTTCGAAATTGTGATTTGTAGTCAAGTTTTTTTGCTGAATCAGCATGAATTTCGTAATCTGCGTTAAATTTCGGTTAGGATAGGACTATTGGGTATTATTTTTAGTCGCCAGTAATTTTTTTCTGATGAAAATTAAGTTTTGCATAGAAAGCGATAATTTCGAATTTTCGAAATTGTGATTTTTAGTCCAGTTTTTTTGCTGAATCAGCATGAATTTCGTAATCTGCGTTAAATTTCGGTTAGGATAGGACTATTGGGTATCATTTTTAGTCGCCAGTAATTTTTTTCTGATGAAAATTAAGTTTTGCATAGAAAGCGATAATTTCGAATTTTCGAAATTGTGATTTTTAGTCCAGTTTTTTTGCTGAATCAGCATGAATTTCGTAATCTGCGTTAAATTTCGGTTAGGATAGGACTATTGGGTATTATTTTTAGTCGCCAGTAATTTTTTTCTGATGAAAATTAAGTTTTGCATAGAAAGCGATAATTTCGAATTTTCGAAATTGTGATTTGTAGTCAAGTTTTTTTGCTGATTCAGCATGAAATTCGTAATCTGCGTTAAATTTCGGTTAGGATAGGACTATTGGGTATCATTTTTAGTCACCAGTAATTTTTTTCTGATGAAAATTAAGTTTTGCATAGAAAGCGATAATTTCGAAATTGTGATTTGTAGTCAAGTTTTTTTGCTTAATCGGCATGAAATTCGTAATCTGCGTTAAATTTCGGTTAGGATAGGACTATTGGGTATCATTTTTAGTCACCAGTAATTTTTTTCTGATGAAAATTAAGTTTTGCATAGAAAGCGATAATTTCGAAATTGTGATTTGTAGTCAAGTTTTTTTGCTGATTCAGCATGAAATTCGTAATCTGCGTTAAATTTCGGTTAGGATAGGACTATTGGGTATCATTTTTAGTCGCCAGTAATTTTTTTCTGATGAAAATTAAGTTTTGCATAGAAAGCGATAATTTCGAATTTTCGAAATTGTGATTTGTAGTCAAGTTTTTTTGCTGATTCAGCATGAAATTCGTAATCTGCGTTAAATTTCGGTTAGGATAGGACTATTGGGTATCATTTTTAGTCACCAGTAATTTTTTTCTGATGAAAATTAAGTTTTGCATAGAAAGCGATAATTTCGAATTTTCGAAATTGTGATTTGTAGTCAAGTTTTTTTGCTGATTCAGCATGAAATTCGTAATCTGCGTTAAATTTCGGTTAGGATAGGACTATTGGGTATCATTTTTAGTCGCCAGTAATTTTTTTCTGATGAAAATTAAGTTTTGCATAGAAAGCGATAATTTCGAAATTGTGATTTGTAGTCAAGTTTTTTTGCTTAATCGGCATGAAATTCGTAATCTGCGTTAAATTTCGGTTAGGATAGGACTATTGGGTATCATTTTTAGTCACCAGTAATTTTTTTCTGATGAAAATTAAGTTTTGCATAGAAAGCGATAATTTCGAAATTGTGATTTGTAGTCAAGTTTTTTTGCTGATTCAGCATGAAATTCGTAATCTGCGTTAAATTTCGGTTAGGATAGGACTATTGGGTATCATTTTTAGTCGCCAGTAATTTTTTTCTGATGAAAATTAAGTTTTGCATAGAAAGCGATAATTTCGAATTTTCGAAATTGTGATTTGTAGTCAAGTTTTTTTGCTGATTCAGCATGAAATTCGTAATCTGCGTTAAATTTCGGTTAGGATAGGACTATTGGGTATCATTTTTAGTCACCAGTAATTTTTTTCTGATGAAAATTAAGTTTTGCATAGAAAGCGATAATTTCGAATTTTCGAAATTGTGATTTGTAGTCAAGTTTTTTTGCTGATTCAGCATGAAATTCGTAATCTGCGTTAAATTTCGGTTAGGATAGGACTATTGGGTATCATTTTTAGTCGCCAGTAATTTTTTTCTGATGAAAATTAAGTTTTGCATAGAAAGCGATAATTTCGAAATTGTGATTTGTAGTCAAGTTTTTTTGCTGAATCGGCATGAAATTCGTAATCTGCGTTAAAATTCGGTTAGGATAGGACTATTGGGTATCATTTTTAGTTGCCAAAGATTTTTTTCTGATGAAAATTAAGTTTTGCATAGAAAGCGATAATTTCGAATTTTCGAAATTGTGATTTGTAGTCAAGTTTTTTTGCTGATTCAGTATGAAATTCGTAATCTGCGTTAAAATTCGGTTAGGATAGGACTATTGGGTATCATTTTTAGTTGCCAAAGATTTTTTTCTGATGAAAATTAAGTTTTGCATAGAAACCGATAATTTCGAATTTTCGAAATTGTGATTTGTAGTCAAGTTTTTTTGCTGATTCAGTATGAAATTCGTAATCTGCGTTAAAATTCGGTTAGGATAGGACTATTGGGTATCATTTTTAGTTGCCAGAGATTTTTTTCTGATGAAAATTAAGTTTTGCATAGAAAGCGATAATTTCGAATTTTCGAAATTGTGATTTGTAGTCAAGTTTTTTTGCTGATTCAGTATGAAATTCGTAATCTGCGTTAAAATTCGGTTAGGATAGGACAATTGGGTATCATTTTTAGTTGCCAAAGATTTTTTTCTGATGAAAATTAAGTTTTGCATAGAAAGCGATAATTTCGAAATTGTGATTTGTAGTCAAGTTTTTTTGCTGAATCGGCATGAAATTCGTAATCTGCGTTAAGTTTCGGTTAGGATAGGACTATTGGGTATCATTTTTAGTCACCAGTAATTTTTTTCTGATGAAAATTAAGTTTTGCATAGAAAGCGATAATTTCGAATTTTCGAAATTGTGATTTTTAGTCCAGTTTTTTTGCTGAATCAGCATGAATTTCGTAATCTGCGTTAAATTTCGGTTAGGATAGGACTATTGGGTATTATTTTTAGTCGCCAGTAATTTTTTTCTGATGAAAATTAAGTTTTGCATAGAAAGCGATAATTTCGAATTTTCGAAATTGTGATTTGTAGTCAAGTTTTTTTGCTGATTCAGCATGAAATTCGTAATCTGCGTTAAATTTCGGTTAGGATAGGACTATTGGGTATCATTTTTAGTCACCAGTAATTTTTTTCTGATGAAAATTAAGTTTTGCATAGAAAGCGATAATTTCGAAATTGTGATTTGTAGTCAAGTTTTTTTGCTTAATCGGCATGAAATTCGTAATCTGCGTTAAATTTCGGTTAGGATAGGACTATTGGGTATCATTTTTAGTCACCAGTAATTTTTTTCTGATGAAAATTAAGTTTTGCATAGAAAGCGATAATTTCGAAATTGTGATTTGTAGTCAAGTTTTTTTGCTGATTCAGCATGAAATTCGTAATCTGCGTTAAATTTCGGTTAGGATAGGACTATTGGGTATCATTTTTAGTCGCCAGTAATTTTTTTCTGATGAAAATTAAGTTTTGCATAGAAAGCGATAATTTCGAATTTTCGAAATTGTGATTTGTAGTCAAGTTTTTTTGCTGATTCAGCATGAAATTCGTAATCTGCGTTAAATTTCGGTTAGGATAGGACTATTGGGTATCATTTTTAGTCGCCAGTAATTTTTTTCTGATGAAAATTAAGTTTTGCATAGAAAGCGATAATTTCGAATTTTCGAAATTGTGATTTGTAGTCAAGTTTTTTTGCTGATTCAGCATGAAATTCGTAATCTGCGTTAAATGTCGGTTAGGATAGGACTATTGGGTATCATTTTTAGTCGCCAGTAATTTTTTTCTGATGAAAATTAAGTTTTGCATAGAAAGCGATAATTTCGAATTTTCGAAATTGTGATTTTTAGTCCAGTTTTTTTGCTGAATCAGCATGAATTTCGTAATCTGCGTTAAATTTCGGTTAGGATAGGACTATTGGGTATTATTTTTAGTCGCCAGTATTTTTTTCTGATGAAAATTAAGTTTTGCATAGAAAGCGATAATTTCGAATTTTCGAAATTGTGATTTGTAGTCATGTTTTTTTGCTGAATCAGCATGAAATTCGTAATCTGCGTTAAATTTCGGTTAGGATAGGACTATTGGGTATCATTTTTAGTCACCAGTAATTTTTTTCTGATGAAAATTAAGTTTTGCATAGAAAGCGATAATTTCGAAATTGTGATTTGTAGTCAAGTTTTTTTGCTGAATCAGCATGAAATTCGTAATCTGCGTTAAAATTCGGTTAGGATAGGACTATTGGGTATCATTTTTAGTCACCAGTAATTTTTTTCTGATGAAAATTAAGTTTTGCATAGAAAGCGATAATTTCGAAATTGTGATTTGTAGTCAAGTTTTTTTGCTGAATCAGCATGAAATTCGTAATCTGCGTTAAATGTCGGTTAGGATAGGACTATTGGGTATCATTTTTAGTCGCCAGTAATTTTTTTCTGATGAAAATTAAGTTTTGCATAGAAAGCGATAATTTCGAATTTTCGAAATTGTGATTTGTAGTCAAGTTTTTTTGCTGAATCAGCATGAATTTCGTAATCTGCGTTAAATTTCGGTTAGGATAGGACTATTGGGTATTATTTTTAGTCGCCAGTAATTTTTTTCTGATGAAAATTAAGTTTTGCATAGAAAGCGATAATTTCGAATTTTCGAAATTGTGATTTTTAGTCCAGTTTTTTTGCTGAATCAGCATGAATTTCGTAATCTGCGTTAAATTTCGGTTAGGATAGGACTATTGGGTATCATTTTTAGTCGCCAGTAATTTTTTTCTGATGAAAATTAAGTTTTGCATAGAAAGCGATAATTTCGAATTTTCGAAATTGTGATTTTTAGTCCAGTTTTTTTGCTGAATCAGCATGAATTTCGTAATCTGCGTTAAATTTCGGTTAGGATAGGACTATTGGGTATTATTTTTAGTCGCCAGTAATTTTTTTCTGATGAAAATTAAGTTTTGCATAGAAAGCGATAATTTCGAATTTTCGAAATTGTGATTTGTAGTCAAGTTTTTTTGCTGATTCAGCATGAAATTCGTAATCTGCGTTAAATTTCGGTTAGGATAGGACTATTGGGTATCATTTTTAGTCACCAGTAATTTTTTTCTGATGAAAATTAAGTTTTGCATAGAAAGCGATAATTTCGAAATTGTGATTTGTAGTCAAGTTTTTTTGCTTAATCGGCATGAAATTCGTAATCTGCGTTAAATTTCGGTTAGGATAGGACTATTGGGTATCATTTTTAGTCACCAGTAATTTTTTTCTGATGAAAATTAAGTTTTGCATAGAAAGCGATAATTTCGAAATTGTGATTTGTAGTCAAGTTTTTTTGCTGATTCAGCATGAAATTCGTAATCTGCGTTAAATTTCGGTTAGGATAGGACTATTGGGTATCATTTTTAGTCGCCAGTAATTTTTTTCTGATGAAAATTAAGTTTTGCATAGAAAGCGATAATTTCGAATTTTCGAAATTGTGATTTGTAGTCAAGTTTTTTTGCTGATTCAGCATGAAATTCGTAATCTGCGTTAAATTTCGGTTAGGATAGGACTATTGGGTATCATTTTTAGTCACCAGTAATTTTTTTCTGATGAAAATTAAGTTTTGCATAGAAAGCGATAATTTCGAATTTTCGAAATTGTGATTTGTAGTCAAGTTTTTTTGCTGATTCAGCATGAAATTCGTAATCTGCGTTAAATTTCGGTTAGGATAGGACTATTGGGTATCATTTTTAGTCGCCAGTAATTTTTTTCTGATGAAAATTAAGTTTTGCATAGAAAGCGATAATTTCGAAATTGTGATTTGTAGTCAAGTTTTTTTGCTTAATCGGCATGAAATTCGTAATCTGCGTTAAATTTCGGTTAGGATAGGACTATTGGGTATCATTTTTAGTCACCAGTAATTTTTTTCTGATGAAAATTAAGTTTTGCATAGAAAGCGATAATTTCGAAATTGTGATTTGTAGTCAAGTTTTTTTGCTGATTCAGCATGAAATTCGTAATCTGCGTTAAATTTCGGTTAGGATAGGACTATTGGGTATCATTTTTAGTCGCCAGTAATTTTTTTCTGATGAAAATTAAGTTTTGCATAGAAAGCGATAATTTCGAATTTTCGAAATTGTGATTTGTAGTCAAGTTTTTTTGCTGATTCAGCATGAAATTCGTAATCTGCGTTAAATTTCGGTTAGGATAGGACTATTGGGTATCATTTTTAGTCACCAGTAATTTTTTTCTGATGAAAATTAAGTTTTGCATAGAAAGCGATAATTTCGAATTTTCGAAATTGTGATTTGTAGTCAAGTTTTTTTGCTGATTCAGCATGAAATTCGTAATCTGCGTTAAATTTCGGTTAGGATAGGACTATTGGGTATCATTTTTAGTCGCCAGTAATTTTTTTCTGATGAAAATTAAGTTTTGCATAGAAAGCGATAATTTCGAAATTGTGATTTGTAGTCAAGTTTTTTTGCTGAATCGGCATGAAATTCGTAATCTGCGTTAAAATTCGGTTAGGATAGGACTATTGGGTATCATTTTTAGTTGCCAAAGATTTTTTTCTGATGAAAATTAAGTTTTGCATAGAAAGCGATAATTTCGAATTTTCGAAATTGTGATTTGTAGTCAAGTTTTTTTGCTGATTCAGTATGAAATTCGTAATCTGCGTTAAAATTCGGTTAGGATAGGACTATTGGGTATCATTTTTAGTTGCCAAAGATTTTTTTCTGATGAAAATTAAGTTTTGCATAGAAACCGATAATTTCGAATTTTCGAAATTGTGATTTGTAGTCAAGTTTTTTTGCTGATTCAGTATGAAATTCGTAATCTGCGTTAAAATTCGGTTAGGATAGGACTATTGGGTATCATTTTTAGTTGCCAGAGATTTTTTTCTGATGAAAATTAAGTTTTGCATAGAAAGCGATAATTTCGAATTTTCGAAATTGTGATTTGTAGTCAAGTTTTTTTGCTGATTCAGTATGAAATTCGTAATCTGCGTTAAAATTCGGTTAGGATAGGACAATTGGGTATCATTTTTAGTTGCCAAAGATTTTTTTCTGATGAAAATTAAGTTTTGCATAGAAAGCGATAATTTCGAAATTGTGATTTGTAGTCAAGTTTTTTTGCTGAATCGGCATGAAATTCGTAATCTGCGTTAAGTTTCGGTTAGGATAGGACTATTGGGTATCATTTTTAGTCACCAGTAATTTTTTTCTGATGAAAATTAAGTTTTGCATAGAAAGCGATAATTTCGAATTTTCGAAATTGTGATTTTTAGTCCAGTTTTTTTGCTGAATCAGCATGAATTTCGTAATCTGCGTTAAATTTCGGTTAGGATAGGACTATTGGGTATTATTTTTAGTCGCCAGTAATTTTTTTCTGATGAAAATTAAGTTTTGCATAGAAAGCGATAATTTCGAATTTTCGAAATTGTGATTTGTAGTCAAGTTTTTTTGCTGATTCAGCATGAAATTCGTAATCTGCGTTAAATTTCGGTTAGGATAGGACTATTGGGTATCATTTTTAGTCACCAGTAATTTTTTTCTGATGAAAATTAAGTTTTGCATAGAAAGCGATAATTTCGAAATTGTGATTTGTAGTCAAGTTTTTTTGCTTAATCGGCATGAAATTCGTAATCTGCGTTAAATTTCGGTTAGGATAGGACTATTGGGTATCATTTTTAGTCACCAGTAATTTTTTTCTGATGAAAATTAAGTTTTGCATAGAAAGCGATAATTTCGAAATTGTGATTTGTAGTCAAGTTTTTTTGCTGATTCAGCATGAAATTCGTAATCTGCGTTAAATTTCGGTTAGGATAGGACTATTGGGTATCATTTTTAGTCGCCAGTAATTTTTTTCTGATGAAAATTAAGTTTTGCATAGAAAGCGATAATTTCGAATTTTCGAAATTGTGATTTGTAGTCAAGTTTTTTTGCTGATTCAGCATGAAATTCGTAATCTGCGTTAAATTTCGGTTAGGATAGGACTATTGGGTATCATTTTTAGTCGCCAGTAATTTTTTTCTGATGAAAATTAAGTTTTGCATAGAAAGCGATAATTTCGAATTTTCGAAATTGTGATTTGTAGTCAAGTTTTTTTGCTGATTCAGCATGAAATTCGTAATCTGCGTTAAATTTCGGTTAGGATAGGACTATTGGGTATCATTTTTAGTCACCAGTAATTTTTTTCTGATGAAAATTAAGTTTTGCATAGAAAGCGATAATTTCGAATTTTCGAAATTGTGATTTGTAGTCAAGTTTTTTTGCTGATTCAGCATGAAATTCGTAATCTGCGTTAAATTTCGGTTAGGATAGGACTATTGGGTATCATTTTTAGTCGCCAGTAATTTTTTTCTGATGAAAATTAAGTTTTGCATAGAAAGCGATAATTTCGAATTTTCGAAATTGTGATTTGTAGTCAAGTTTTTTTGCTGATTCAGCATGAAATTCGTAATCTGCGTTAAATTTCGGTTAGGATAGGACTATTGGGTATCATTTTTAGTCGCCAGTAATTTTTTTCTGATGAAAATTAAGTTTTGCATAGAAAGCGATAATTTCGAATTTTCGAAATTGTGATTTGTAGTCAAGTTTTTTTGCTGAATCGGCATGAAATTCGTAATCTGCGTTAAAATTCGGTTAGGATAGGACTATTGGGTATCATTTTTAGTTGCCAAAGATTTTTTTCTGATGAAAATTAAGTTTTGCATAGAAAGCGATAATTTCGAATTTTCGAAATTGTGATTTGTAGTCAAGTTTTTTTGCTGATTCAGTATGAAATTCGTAATCTGCGTTAAAATTCGGTTAGGATAGGACTATTGGGTATCATTTTTAGTTGCCAGAGATTTTTTTCTGATGAAAATTAAGTTTTGCATAGAAAGCGATAATTTCGAATTTTCGAAATTGTGATTTGTAGTCAAGTTTTTTTGCTGATTCAGTATGAAATTCGTAATCTGCGTTAAAATTCGGTTAGGATAGGACAATTGGGTATCATTTTTAGTTGCCAAAGATTTTTTTCTGATGAAAATTAAGTTTTGCATAGAAAGCGATAATTTCGAATTTTCGAAATTGTGATTTGTAGTCAAGTTTTTTTGCTGATTCAGCATGAAATTCGTAATCTGCGTTAAATTTCGGTTAGGATAGGACTATTGGGTATTATTTTTAGTCACCAGTAATTTTTTTCTGATGAAAATTAAGTTTTGCATAGAAAGCGATAATTTCGAATTTTCGAAATTGTGATTTGTAGTCATGTTTTTTTGCTGAATCAGCATGAAATTCGTAATCTGCGTTAAATTTCGGTTAGGATAGGACTATTGGGTATCATTTTTAGTCACCAGTAATTTTTTTCTGATGAAAATTAAGTTTTGCATAGAAAGCGATAATTTCGAATTTTCGAAATTGTGATTTGTAGTCAAGTTTTTTTGCTGATTCAGTATGAAATTCGTAATCTGCGTTAAAATTCGGTTAGGATAGGACAATTGGGTATCATTTTTAGTTGCCAAAGATTTTTTTCTGATGAAAATTAAGTTTTGCATAGAAAGCGATAATTTCGAAATTGTGATTTGTAGTCAAGTTTTTTTGCTGAATCGGCATGAAATTCGTAATCTGCGTTAAGTTTCGGTTAGGATAGGACTATTGGGTATCATTTTTAGTCACCAGTAATTTTTTTCTGATGAAAATTAAGTTTTGCATAGAAAGCGATAATTTCGAATTTTCGAAATTGTGATTTGTAGTCAAGTTTTTTTGCTGATTCAGCATGAAATTCGTAATCTGCGTTAAATTTCGGTTAGGATAGGACTATTGGGTATTATTTTTAGTCGCCAGTAATTTTTTTCTGATGAAAATTAAGTTTTGCATAGAAAGCGATAATTTCGAATTTTCGAAATTGTGATTTGTAGTCAAGTTTTTTTGCTGATTCAGCATGAAATTCGTAATCTGCGTTAAATTTCGGTTAGGATAGGACTATTGGGTATCATTTTTAGTCACCAGTAATTTTTTTCTGATGAAAATTAAGTTTTGCATAGAAAGCGATAATTTCGAAATTGTGATTTGTAGTCAAGTTTTTTTGCTTAATCGGCATGAAATTCGTAATCTGCGTTAAATTTCGGTTAGGATAGGACTATTGGGTATCATTTTTAGTCACCAGTAATTTTTTTCTGATGAAAATTAAGTTTTGCATAGAAAGCGATAATTTCGAAATTGTGATTTGTAGTCAAGTTTTTTTGCTGATTCAGCATGAAATTCGTAATCTGCGTTAAATTTCGGTTAGGATAGGACTATTGGGTATCATTTTTAGTCGCCAGTAATTTTTTTCTGATGAAAATTAAGTTTTGCATAGAAAGCGATAATTTCGAATTTTCGAAATTGTGATTTGTAGTCAAGTTTTTTTGCTGATTCAGCATGAAATTCGTAATCTGCGTTAAATTTCGGTTAGGATAGGACTATTGGGTATCATTTTTAGTCGCCAGTAATTTTTTTCTGATGAAAATTAAGTTTTGCATAGAAAGCGATAATTTCGAATTTTCGAAATTGTGATTTGTAGTCAAGTTTTTTTGCTGATTCAGCATGAAATTCGTAATCTGCGTTAAATTTCGGTTAGGATAGGACTATTGGGTATCATTTTTAGTCACCAGTAATTTTTTTCTGATGAAAATTAAGTTTTGCATAGAAAGCGATAATTTCGAATTTTCGAAATTGTGATTTGTAGTCAAGTTTTTTTGCTGATTCAGCATGAAATTCGTAATCTGCGTTAAATTTCGGTTAGGATAGGACTATTGGGTATCATTTTTAGTCGCCAGTAATTTTTTTCTGATGAAAATTAAGTTTTGCATAGAAAGCGATAATTTCGAATTTTCGAAATTGTGATTTGTAGTCAAGTTTTTTTGCTGATTCAGCATGAAATTCGTAATCTGCGTTAAATTTCGGTTAGGATAGGACTATTGGGTATCATTTTCAGTCGCCAGTAATTTTTTTCTGATGAAAATTAAGTTTTGCATAGAAAGCGATAATTTCGAATTTTCGAAATTGTGATTTGTAGTCAAGTTTTTTTGCTGATTCAGCATGAAATTCGTAATCTGCGTTAAATTTCGGTTAGGATAGGACTATTGGGTATCATTTTTAGTCACCAGTAATTTTTTTCTGATGAAAATTAAGTTTTGCATAGAAAGCGATAATTTCGAATTTTCGAAATTGTGATTTGTAGTCAAGTTTTTTTGCTGAATCGGCATGAAATTCGTAATCTGCGTTAAAATTCGGTTAGGATAGGACTATTGGGTATCATTTTTAGTTGCCAAAGATTTTTTTCTGATGAAAATTAAGTTTTGCATAGAAAGCGATAATTTCGAATTTTCGAAATTGTGATTTGTAGTCAAGTTTTTTTGCTGATTCAGTATGAAATTCGTAATCTGCGTTAAAATTCGGTTAGGATAGGACTATTGGGTATCATTTTTAGTTGCCAGAGATTTTTTTCTGATGAAAATTAAGTTTTGCATAGAAAGCGATAATTTCGAATTTTCGAAATTGTGATTTGTAGTCAAGTTTTTTTGCTGATTCAGTATGAAATTCGTAATCTGCGTTAAAATTCGGTTAGGATAGGACAATTGGGTATCATTTTTAGTTGCCAAAGATTTTTTTCTGATGAAAATTAAGTTTTGCATAGAAAGCGATAATTTCGAATTTTCGAAATTGTGATTTGTAGTCATGTTTTTTTGCTGAATCAGCATGAAATTCGTAATCTGCGTTAAATTTCGGTTAGGATAGGACTATTGGGTATCATTTTTAGTCACCAGTAATTTTTTTCTGATGAAAATTAAGTTCTGCATAGAAAGCGATAATTTCGAAATTGTGATTTGTAGTCAAGTTTTTTTGCTGAATCAGCATGAAATTCGTAATCTGCGTTAAAATTCGGTTAGGATAGGACTATTGGGTATCATTTTTAGTTGCCAGAGATTTTTTCTGATGAAAATTAAGTTTTGCATAGAAAGCGATAATTTCGAATTTTCGAAATTTTGATTTGTAGTCAAGTTTTTTTGCTGATTCAGCATGAAATTCGTAATCTGCGTTAAATTTCGGTTAGGATAGGACTATTGGGTATCATTTTTAGTCACCAGTAATTTTTTTCTGATGAAAATTAAGTTTTGCATAGAAAGCGATAATTTCGAAATTGTGATTTGTAGTCAAGTTTTTTTGCTGATTCAGCATGAAATTCGTAATCTGCGTTAAATTTCGGTTAGGATAGGACTATTGGGTATCATTTTTAGTCGCCAGTAATTTTTTTCTGATGAAAATTAAGTTTTGCATAGAAAGCGATAATTTCGAATTTTCGAAATTGTGATTTGTAGTCAAGTTTTTTTGCTGATTCAGCATGAAATTCGTAATCTGCGTTAAATTTCGGTTAGGATAGGACTATTGGGTATCATTTTTAGTCACCAGTAATTTTTTTCTGATGAAAATTAAGTTTTGCATAGAAAGCGATAATTTCGAAATTGTGATTTGTAGTCAAGTTTTTTTGCTGAATCAGCATGAAATTCGTAATCTGCGTTAAATGTCGGTTAGGATAGGACTATTGGGTATCATTTTTAGTCGCCAGTAATTTTTTTCTGATGAAAATTAAGTTTTGCATAGAAAGCGATAATTTCGAATTTTCGAAATTGTGATTTTTAGTCCAGTTTTTTTGCTGAATCAGCATGAATTTCGTAATCTGCGTTAAATTTCGGTCAGGATAGGACTATTGGGTATTATTTTTAGTCGCCAGTAATTTTTTTCTGATGAAAATTAAGTTTTGCATAGAAAGCGATAATTTCGAATTTTCGAAATTGTGATTTGTAGTCAAGTTTTTTTGCTGAATCAGCATGAATTTCGTAATCTGCGTTAAATTTCGGTTAGGATAGGACTATTGGGTATTATTTTTAGTCGCCAGTAATTTTTTTCTGATGAAAATTAAGTTTTGCATAGAAAGCGATAATTTCGAATTTTCGAAATTGTGATTTTTAGTCCAGTTTTTTTGCTGAATCAGCATGAATTTCGTAATCTGCGTTAAATTTCGGCTAGGATAGGACTATTGGGTATCATTTTTAGTCGCCAGTAATTTTTTTCTGATGAAAATTAAGTTTTGCATAGAAAGCGATAATTTCGAAATTGTGATTTGTAGTCAAGTTTTTTTGCTGAATCGGCATGAAATTCGTAATCTGCGTTAAAATTCGGTTAGGATAGGACTATTGGGTATCATTTTTAGTTGCCAAAGATTTTTTTCTGATGAAAATTAAGTTTTGCATAGAAACCGATAATTTCGAATTTTCGAAATTGTGATTTGTAGTCAAGTTTTTTTGCTGATTCAGTATGAAATTCGTAATCTGCGTTAAAATTCGGTTAGGATAGGACTATTGGGTATCATTTTTAGTTGCCAGAGATTTTTTTCTGATGAAAATTAAGTTTTGCATAGAAAGCGATAATTTCGAATTTTCGAAATTGTGATTTGTAGTCAAGTTTTTTTGCTGATTCAGTATGAAATTCGTAATCTGCGTTAAAATTCGGTTAGGATAGGACTATTGGGTATCATTTTTAGTTGCCAAAGATTTTTTTCTGATGAAAATTAAGTTTTGCATAGAAACCGATAATTTCGAATTTTCGAAATTGTGATTTGTAGTCAAGTTTTTTTGCTGATTCAGTATGAAATTCGTAATCTGCGTTAAAATTCGGTTAGGATAGGACTATTGGGTATCATTTTTAGTTGCCAGAGATTTTTTTCTGATGAAAATTAAGTTTTGCATAGAAAGCGATAATTTCGAATTTTCGAAATTGTGATTTGTAGTCAAGTTTTTTTGCTGATTCAGTATGAAATTCGTAATCTGCGTTAAAATTCGGTTAGGATAGGACTATTGGGTATCATTTTTAGTTGCCAAAGATTTTTTTCTGATGAAAATTAAGTTTTGCATAGAAAGCGATAATTTCGAAATTGTGATTTGTAGTCAAGTTTTTTTGCTGAATCGGCATGAAATTCGTAATCTGCGTTAAGTTTTGGTTAGGATAGGACTATTGGGTATCATTTTTAGTCACCAGTAATTTTTTTCTGATGAAAATTAAGTTTTGCATAGAAAGCGATAATTTCGAATTTTCGAAATTGTGATTTGTAGTCAAGTTTTTTTGCTGATTCAGCATGAAATTCGTAATCTGCGTTAAATTTCGGTTAGGATAGGACTATTGGGTATTATTTTTAGTCACCAGTAATTTTTTTCTGATGAAAATTAAGTTTTGCATAGAAAGCGATAATTTCGAATTTTCGAAATTGTGATTTGTAGTCATGTTTTTTTGCTGAATCAGCATGAAATTCGTAATCTGCGTTAAATTTCGGTTAGGATAGGACTATTGGGTATCATTTTTAGTCACCAGTAATTTTTTTCTGATGAAAATTAAGTTTTGCATAGAAAGCGATAATTTCGAAATTGTGATTTGTAGTCAAGTTTTTTTGCTGAATCAGCATGAAATTCGTAATCTGCGTTAAAATTCGGTTAGGATAGGACTATTGGGTATCATTTTTAGTTGCCAGAGATTTTTTCTGATGAAAATTAAGTTTTGCATAGAAAGCGATAATTTCGAATTTTCGAAATTTTGATTTGTAGTCAAGTTTTTTTGCTGATTCAGCATGAAATTCGTAATCTGCGTTAAATTTCGGTTAGGATAGGACTATTGGGTATCATTTTTAGTCACCAGTAATTTTTTTCTGATGAAAATTAAGTTTTGCATAGAAAGCGATAATTTCGAAATTGTGATTTGTAGTCAAGTTTTTTTGCTGATTCAGCATGAAATTCGTAATCTGCGTTAAATTTCGGTTAGGATAGGACTATTGGGTATCATTTTTAGTCGCCAGTAATTTTTTTCTGATGAAAATTAAGTTTTGCATAGAAAGCGATAATTTCGAATTTTCGAAATTGTGATTTGTAGTCAAGTTTTTTTGCTGATTCAGCATGAAATTCGTAATCTGCGTTAAATTTCGGTTAGGATAGGACTATTGGGTATCATTTTTAGTCACCAGTAATTTTTTTCTGATGAAAATTAAGTTTTGCATAGAAAGCGATAATTTCGAAATTGTGATTTGTAGTCAAGTTTTTTTGCTTAATCGGCATGAAATTCGTAATCTGCGTTAAATGTCGGTTAGGATAGGACTATTGGGTATCATTTTTAGTCACCAGTAATTTTTTTCTGATGAAAATTAAGTTTTGCATAGAAAGCGATAATTTCGAAATTGTGATTTGTAGTCAAGTTTTTTTGCTGAATCGGCATGAAATTCGTAATCTGCGTTAAAATTCGGTTAGGATAGGACTATTGGGTATCATTTTTAGTTGCCAAAGATTTTTTTCTGATGAAAATTAAGTTTTGCATAGAAACCGATAATTTCGAATTTTCGAAATTGTGATTTGTAGTCAAGTTTTTTTGCTGATTCAGTATGAAATTCGTAATCTGCGTTAAAATTCGGTTAGGATAGGACTATTGGGTATCATTTTTAGTCACCAGTAATTTTTTTCTGATGAAAATTAAGTTTTGCATAGAAAGCGATAATTTCGAAATTGTGATTTGTAGTCAAGTTTTTTTGCTGAATCGGCATGAAATTCGTAATCTGCGTTAAAATTCGGTTAGGATAGGACTATTGGGTATCATTTTTAGTCACCAGTAATTTTTTTCTGATGAAAATTAAGTTTTGCATAGAAAGCGATAATTTCGAATTTTCGAAATTGTGATTTGTAGTCAAGTTTTTTTGCTGATTCAGTATGAAATTCGTAATCTGCGTTAAATTTCGGTTAGGATAGGACTATTGGGTATCATTTTTAGTCACCAGTAATTTTTTTCTGATGAAAATTAAGTTTTGCATAGAAAGCGATAATTTCGAAATTGTGATTTGTAGTCAAGTTTTTTTGCTGATTCAGTATGAAATTCGTAATCTGCGTTAAAATTCGGTTAGGATAGGACTATTGGGTATCATTTTTAGTTGCCAGAGATTTTTTTCTGATGAAAATTAAGTTTTGCATAGAAAGCGATAATTTCGAATTTTCGGAATTGTGATTTGTAGTCAAGTTTTTTTGCTGATTCAGTATGAAATTCGTAATCTGCGTTAAAATTCGGTTAGGATAGGACTATTGGGTATCATTTTTAGTTGCCAGAGATTTTTTTCTGATGAAAATTAAGTTTTGCATAGAAAGCGATAATTTCGAATTTTCGAAATTGTGATTTGTAGTCAAGTTTTTTTGCTGATTCAGTATGAAATTCGTAATCTGCGTTAAAATTCGGTTAGGATAGGACTATTGGGTATCATTTTTAGTCACCAGTAATTTTTTTCTGATGAAAATTAAGTTTTGCATAGAAAGCGATAATTTCGAAATATTGAAATTGTGATTTGTAGTCAAGTTTTTTTCTGAATCATCATGAAATTCGTAATCCGCGTTAAATTTCCGTTTGGGTAGGACTATTGGGTATCATTTTTAGTTGCCAAATATTTTTTTCTGATGAAAATTAAGTTTTGCATAGAAAGCGATAATTTCGAATTTTAGAAATTGTGATTTGTAGTCAAGTTTTTTTGCTGATTCAGTATGAAATTCGTAATCTGCGTTAAATTTCGGTTAGGATAGGACTATTGGGTATCATTTTTAGTCGCCAGTAATTTTTTTCTGATGAAAATTAAGTTTTGCATAGAAAGCGATAATTTCGAATTTTCGAAATTGTGATTTGTAGTCAAGTTTTTTTGCTGATTCAGTATGAAATTCGTAATCTGCGTTAAATTTCGGTTAGGATAGGACTATTGGGTATCATTTTTAGTCACCAGTAATTTTTTTCTGATGAAAATTAAGTTTTGCATAGAAAGCGATAATTTCGAAATTGTGATTTGTAGTCAAGTTTTTTTGCTGATTCAGTATGAAATTCGTAATCTGCGTTAAAATTCGGTTAGGATAGGACTATTGGGTATCATTTTTAGTTGCCAGAGATTTTTTTCTGATGAAAATTAAGTTTTGCATAGAAAGCGATAATTTCGAATTTTCGGAATTGTGATTTGTAGTCAAGTTTTTTTGCTGATTCAGTATGAAATTCGTAATCTGCGTTAAAATTCGGTTAGGTTAGGACTATTGGGTATCATTTTTAGTTGCCAGAGATTTTTTTCTGATGAAAATTAAGTTTTGCATAGAAAGCGATAATTTCGAATTTTCGAAATTGTGATTTGTAGTCAAGTTTTTTTGCTGATTCAGTATGAAATTCGTAATCTGCGTTAAAATTCGGTTAGGATAGGACTATTGGGTATCATTTTTAGTTGCCAGAGATTTTTTTCTGATGAAAATTAAGTTTTGCATAGAAAGCGATAATTTCGAATTTTCGAAATTGTGATTTGTAGTCAAGTTTTTTTGCTGATTCAGTATGAAATTCGTAATCTGCGTTAAAATTCGGTTAGGATAGGACTATTGGGTATCATTTTTAGTTGCCAGAGATTTTTTTCTGATGAAAATTAAGTTTTGCATAGAAAGCGATAATTTCGAAATTGTGATTTGTAGTCAAGTTTTTTTGCTGATTCAGCATGAAATTCGTAATCCGCGTTAAATTTCCGTTAGGATAGGACTATTGGGTATCATTTTTAGTCGCCAGTAATTTTTTTCTGATGAAAATTAAGTTTTGCATAGAAAGCGATAATTTCGAAATTGTGATTTGTAGTCAAGTTTTTTTGCTGATTCAGTATGAAATTCGTAATCTGCGTTAAATTTCGGTTAGGATAGGACTATTGGGTATTATTTTTAGTCACCAGTAATTTTTTTCTGATGAAAATTAAGTTTTGCATAGAAAGCGATAATTTCGAAATTGTGATTTGTAGTCAAGTTTTTTTGCTGATTCAGTATGAAATTCGTAATCTGCGTTAAAATTCGGTTAGGATAGGACTATTGGGTATCATTTTTAGTTGCCAGAGATTTTTTTCTGATGAAAATTAAGTTTTGCATAGAAAGCGATAATTTCGAATTTTCGGAATTGTGATTTGTAGTCAAGTTTTTTTGCTGATTCAGTATGAAATTCGTAATCTGCGTTAAAATTCGGTTAGGATAGGACTATTGGGTATCATTTTTAGTTGCCAGAGATTTTTTTCTGGTGAAAATTAAGTTTTGCATAGAAAGCGATAATTTCGAATTTTCGAAATTGTGATTTGTAGTCAAGTTTTTTTGCTGATTCAGTATGAAATTCGTAATCTGCGTTAAAATTCGGTTAGGATAGGACTATTGGGTATCATTTTTAGTTGCCAGAGATTTTTTTCTGATGAAAATTAAGTTTTGCATAGAAAGCGATAATTTCGAATTTTCGAAATTGTGATTTGTAGTCAAGTTTTTTTGCTGATTCAGTATGAAATTCGTAATCTGCGTTAAAATTCGGTTAGGATAGGACTATTGGGTATCATTTTTAGTTGCCAGAGATTTTTTTCTGATGAAAATTAAGTTTTGCATAGAAAGCGATAATTTCGAAATTGTGATTTGTAGTCAAGTTTTTTTGCTGAATCGGCATGAAATTCGTAATCTGCGTTAAAATTCGGTTAGGATAGGACTATTGGGTATCATTTTTAGTCACCAGTAGTTTTTTTCTGATGAAAATTAAGTTTTGCATAGAAAGCGATAATTTCGAAATTGTGATTTGTAGTCAAGTTTTTTTGCTGAATCGGTATGAAATTCGTAATCTGCGTTATATTTCGGTTAGGATAGGACTATTGGGTATCATTTTTAGTCGCCAGTAATTTTTTTCTGATGAAAATTAAGTTTTGCATAGAAAGCGATAATTTCGAAATTTCAAAATTGTGATTTGTAGTCAAGTTTTTTTGCTGATTCAGCATGAAATTCGTAATCTGCGTTAAAATTCGGTTAGGATAGGACTATTGGGTATCATTTTTAGTTGCCAGAGATTTTTTTCTGATGAAAATTAAGTTTTGCATAGAAAGCGATAATTTCGAAATTGTGATTTGTAGTCAAGTTTTTTTGCTGAATCGGCATGAAATTCGTAATCTGCGTTAAATTTCGGTTAGGATAGGACTATTGGGTATCATTTTTAGTCACCAGTAATTTTTTTCTGATGAAAATTAAGTTTTGCATAGAAAGCGATAATTTCGAAATTGTGATTTGTAGTCAAGTTTTTTTGCTGAATCGGCATGAAATTCGTAATCTGCGTTAAAATTCGGTTAGGATAGGACTATTGGGTAATCATTTTTAGTCACCAGTAATTTTTTTCTGATGAAAATTAAGTTTTGCATAGAAAGCGATAATTTCGAAATTGTGATTTGTAGTCAAGTTTTTTTGCTGAATCGGCATGAAATTCGTAATCTGCGTTAAATTTCGGTTAGGATAGGACTATTGGGTATCATTTTTAGTCACCAGTAATTTTTTTCTGATGAAAATTAAGTTTTGCATAGAAAGCGATAATTTCGAAATTGTGATTTGTAGTCAAGTTTTTTTGCTGAATCGGCATGAAATTCGTAATCTGCGTTAAAATTCGGTTAGGATAGGACTATTGGGTAATCATTTTTAGTCGGCAGACATTTTTTTCTGATGAAAATTAAGTTTTGCATAATTTTCGAAATTGTGATTTGTAGTCAAGTTTTTTTGCTGATTCAGTATGAAATTCGTAATCTGCGTTAAAATTCGGTTAGGATAGGACTATTGGGTATCATTTTTAGTCACCAGTAATTTTTTTCTGATGAAAATTAAGTTTTGCATAGAAAGCGATAATTTCGAAATTGTGATTTGTAGTCAAGTTTTTTTCTGAATCAGCATGAAATTCGTAATCCGCGTTAAATTTCCGTTTGGGTAGGACTATTGGGTATCATTTTTAGTCACCAGTAATTTTTTTCTGATGAAAATTAAGTTTTGCATAGAAAGCGATAATTTCGAATTTTAGAAATTGTGATTTGTAGTCAAGTTTTTTTGCTGATTCAGTATGAAATTCGTAATCCGCGTTAAATTTCCGTTTGGGTAGGACTATTGGGTATCATTTTTAGTTGCCAAATATTTTTTTCTGATGAAAATTAAGTTTTGCATAGAAAGCGATAATTTCGAATTTTAGAAATTGTGATTTGTAGTCAAGTTTTTTTGCTGATTCAGTATGAAATTCGTAATCTGCGTTAAATTTCGGTTAGGATAGGACTATTGGGTATCATTTTTAGTCGCCAGTAATTTTTTTCTGATGAAAATTAAGTTTTGCATAGAAAGCGATAATTTCGAATTTTCGAAATTGTGATTTGTAGTCAAGTTTTTTTGCTGATTCAGTATGAAATTCGTAATCTGCGTTAAATTTCGGTTAGGATAGGACTATTGGGTATCATTTTTAGTCACCAGTAATTTTTTTCTGATGAAAATTAAGTTTTGCATAGAAAGCGATAATTTCGAAATTGTGATTTGTAGTCAAGTTTTTTTGCTGAATCGGCATGAAATTCGTAATCTGCGTTAAAATTCGGTTAGGATACGACTATTGGGTAATCATTTTTAGTCGGCAGACATTTTTTTCTGATGAAAATTAAGTTTTGCATAATTTTCGAAATTGTGATTTGTAGTCAAGTTTTTTTGCTGATTCAGTATGAAATTCGTAATCTGCGTTAAAATTCGGTTAGGATAGGACTATTGGGTATCATTTTTAGTTGCCAGAGATTTTTTTCTGATGAAAATTAAGTTTTGCATAGAAAGCGATAATTTGGAATTTTCGAAATTGTGATTTGTAGTCAAGTTTTTTTGCTGATTCAGTATGAAATTCGTAATCTGCGTTAAAATTCGGTTAGGATAGGACTATTGGGTATCATTTTTAGTTGCCAGAGATTTTTTTCTGATGAAAATTAAGTTTTGCATAGAAAGCGATAATTTCGAAATTGTGATTTGTAGTCAAGTTTTTTTGCTGAATCGGCATGAAATTCGTAATCTGCGTTAAATTTCGGTTAGGATGGGACTATTGGGTATCATTTTTAGTCACCAGTAATTTTTTTCTGATGAAAATTAAGTTTTGCATAGAAAGCGATAATTTCGAATTTTCGAAATTGTGATTTGTAGTCAAGTTTTTTTGCTGATTCAGCATGAAATTCGTAATCTGCGTTAAATTTCGGTTAGGATGGGACTATTGGGTATCATTTTTAGTCACCAGTAATTTTTTTCTGATGAAAATTAAGTTTTGCATAGAAAGCGATAATTTCGAAATTGTGATTTGTAGTCAAGTTTTTTTGCTGAATCGGCATGAAATTCGTAATCTGCGTTAAGTTTCGGTTAGGATAGGACTATTGGGTATCATTTTTAGTCACCAGTAATTTTTTTCTGATGAAAATTAAGTTTTGCATAGAAAGCGATAATTTCGAATTTTCGAAATTGTGATTTGTAGTCAAGTTTTTTTGCTGATTCAGCATGAAATTCGTAATCTGCGTTGAATTTCGGTTAGGATAGGACTATTGGGTATTATTTTTAGTCACCAGTAATTTTTTTCTGATGAAAATTAAGTTTTGCATAGAAAGCGATAATTTCGAAATTGTGATTTGTAGTCAAGTTTTTTTGCTGAATCAGCATGAAATTCGTAATCTGCGTTAAATTTCGGTTAGGATAGGACTATTGGGTATCATTTTTAGTTGCCAGAGATTTTTTTCTGATGAAAATTAAGTTTTGCATAGAAAGCGATAATTTCGAATTTTCGAAATTGTGATTTGTAGTCATGTTTTTTTGCTGAATCAGGATGAAATTCGGAATCTGCGTTAAATTTCGGTTAGGATAGGACTATTGGGTATCATTTTTAGTCGCCAGTAATTTTTTTCTGATGAAAATTAAGTTTTGCATAGAAAGCGATAATTTCGAATTTTCGAAATTGTGATTTGTAGTCATGTTTTTTTGCTGAATCAGGATGAAATTCGGAATCTGCGTTAAATTTCGGTTAGGATAGGACTATTGGGTATCATTTTTAGTCACCAGTAATTTTTTTCTGATGAAAATTAAGTTTTGCATAGAAAGCGATAATTTCGAAATTGTGATTTGTAGTCAAGTTTTTTTGCTGAATCGGCATGAAATTCGTAATCTGCGTTAAAATTCGGTTAGGATAGGACTATTGTGTATCATTTTTAGTCGCCAGTAATTTTTTTCTGATGAAAATTAAGTTTTGCATAATTTTCGAGATTGTGATTTGTAGTCAAGTTTTTTTGCTGAATCAGGATGAAATTCGTTATCTGCGTTAAATTTCGGTTAGGATAGGACTATTGGGTATCATTTTTAGTCGCCAGTAATTTTTTTCTGATGAAAATTAAGTTTTGCATAGAAAGCGATAATTTCGAATTTTCGAAATTGTGATTTGTAGTCATGTTTTTTTGCTGAATCAGGATGAAATTCGGAATCTGCGTTAAATTTCGGTTAGGATAGGACTATTGGGTATCATTTTTAGTCGCCAGTAATTTTTTTCTGATGAAAATTAAGTTTTGCATAGAAAGCGATAATTTCGAATTTTCGAAATTGTGATTTGTAGTCATGTTTTTTTGCTGAATCAGGATGAAATTCGGAATCTGCGTTAAATTTCGGTTAGGATAGGACTATTGGGTATCATTTTTAGTCACCAGTAATTTTTTTCTGATGAAAATTAAGTTTTGCATAGAAAGCGATAATTTCGAAATTGTGATTTGTAGTCAAGTTTTTTTGCTGAATCGGCATGAAATTCGTAATCTGCGTTAAAATTCGGTTAGGATAGGACTATTGGGTATCATTTTTAGTCGCCAGTAATTTTTTTCTGATGAAAATTAAGTTTTGCATAGAAAGCGATAATTTCGAATTTTCGAAATTGTGATTTGTAGTCATGTTTTTTTGCTGAATCAGGATGAAATTCGGAATCTGCGTTAAATTTCGGTTAGGATAGGACTATTGGGTATCATTTTTAGTCACCAGTAATTTTTTTCTGATGAAAATTAAGTTTTGCATAGAAAGCGATAATTTCGAAATTGTGATTTGTAGTCAAGTTTTTTTGCTGAATCGGCATGAAATTCGTAATCTGCGTTAAAATTCGGTTAGGATAGGACTATTGGGTATCATTTTTAGTTGCCAGAGATTTTTTTCTGATGAAAATTAAGTTTTGCATAGAAAGCGATAATTTCGAAATTGTGATTTGTAGTCAAGTTCTTTTGCTGATTCAGTATGAAATTCGTAATCTGCGTTAAAATTCGGTTAGGATAGGACTATTGGGTATCATTTTTAGTTGCCAAAGATTTTTTTCTGATGAAAATAAGGTTTTGCATAGAAAGCGATAATTTCGAATTTTCGAAATTGTGATTTGTAGTCAAGTTTTTTTGCTGATTCAGTATGAAATTCGTAATCTGCGTTAAAATTCGGTTAGGATAGGACTATTGGGTATCATTTTTAGTTGCCAGAGATTTTTTTCTGATGAAAATTAAGTTTTGCATAGAAAGCGATAATTTCGAAATTGTGATTTGTATTCAAGTTTTTTTGCTGAATCGGCATGAAATTCGTAATCTGCGTTAAATTTCGGTTAGGATAGGACCCTTGGGTATTATTTTTAGTCACCAGTAATTTTTTTCTGATGAAAATTAAGTTTTGCATAGAAAGCGATAATTTCGAATTTTCGAAATTGTGATTTGTAGTCAAGTTTTTTTGCTGATTCAGTATGAAATTCGTAATCTGCGTTAAAATTCGGTTAGGATAGGACTATTGGGTATCATTTTTAGTTGCCAGAGATTTTTTCTGATGAAAATTAAGTTTTGCATAGAAAGCGATAATTTCGAATTTTCGAAATTGTGATTTGTAGTCAAGTTTTTTTGCTGATTCAGCATGAAATTCGTAATCTGCGTTAAATTTCGGTTAGGATAGGACTATTGGGTATCATTTTTAGTCACTAGTAATTTTTTTCTGATGAAAATTAAGTTTTGCATAGAAAGCGATAATTTCGAATTTTCGAAATTGTGATTTGTAGTCAAGTTTTTTTGCTGATTCAGTATGAAATTCGTAATCTGCGTTAGAATTCGGTTAGGATAGGACTATTGGGTATCATTTTTAGTTGCCAGAGATTTTTTTCTGATGAAAATTATGTTTTGCATAGAAAGCGATAATTTCGAATTTTCGAAATTGTGATTTGTAGTCAAGTTTTTTTGCTGATTCAGTATGAAATTCGTAATCTGCGTTAAAATTCGGTTAGGATAGGACTATTGGGTATCATTTTTAGTTGTCAGAGATTTTTTTCTGATGAAAATTAAGTTTTGCATAGAAAGCGATAATTTCGAAATTGTGATTTGTATTCAAGTTTTTTTGCTGAATCAGGATGAAATTCGTAATCTGCGTTAAATTTCGGTTAGGATAGGACTATTGGGTATCATTTTTAGTTGCCAGAGATTTTTTTCTGATGAAAATTAAGTTTTGCATAGAAAGCGATAATTTCGAAATTGTGATTTGTATTCAAGTTTTTTTGCTGAATCGGCATGAAATTCGTAATCTGCGTTAAATTTCGGTTAGGATAGGACTATTGGGTATTATTTTTAGTCACCAGTAATTTTTTTCTGATGAAAATTAAGTTTTGCATAGAAAGCGATAATTTCGAATTTTCGAAATTGTGATTTGTAGTCAAGTTTTTTTGCTGATTCAGTATGAAATTCGTAATCTGCGTTAAAATTCGGTTAGGATAGGACTATTGGGTATCATTTTTAGTTGCCAGAGATTTTTTTCTGATGAAAATTAAGTTTTGCATAGAAAGCGATAATTTCGAAATTGTGATTTGTAGTCAAGTTCTTTTGCTGATTCAGTATGAAATTCGTAATCTGCGTTAAAATTCGGTTAGGATAGGACTATTGGGTATCATTTTTAGTTGCCAAAGATTTTTTTCTGATGAAAATAAGGTTTTGCATAGAAAGCGATAATTTCGAATTTTCGAAATTGTGATTTGTAGTCAAGTTTTTTTGCTGATTCAGTATGAAATTCGTAATCTGCGTTAAAATTCGGTTAGGATAGGACTATTGGGTATCATTTTTAGTTGCCAGAGATTTTTTTCTGATGAAAATTAAGTTTTGCATAGAAAGCGATAATTTCGAAATTGTGATTTGTATTCAAGTTTTTTTGCTGAATCGGCATGAAATTCGTAATCTGCGTTAAATTTCGGTTAGGATAGGACCCTTGGGTATTATTTTTAGTCACCAGTAATTTTTTTCTGATGAAAATTAAGTTTTGCATAGAAAGCGATAATTTCGAATTTTCGAAATTGTGATTTGTAGTCAAGTTTTTTTGCTGATTCAGTATGAAATTCGTAATCTGCGTTAAAATTCGGTTAGGATAGGACTATTGGGTATCATTGTTAGTTGCCAGAGATTTTTTTCTGATGAAAATTAAGTTTTGCATAGAAAGCGATAATTTCGAAATTGTGATTTGTATTCAAGTTTTTTTGCTGAATCGGCATGAAATTCGTAATCTGCGTTAAATTTCGGTTAGGATAGGACTATTGGGTATCATTTTTAGTCACCAGTAATTTTTTTCTGATGAAAATTAAGTTTTGCATAGAAAGCGATAATTTCGAAATTGTGATTTGTAGTCAAGTTTTTTTGCTGAATCAGCATGAAATTCGTAATCTGCGTTAAAATTCGGTTAGGATAGGACTATTGGGTATCATTTTTAGTTGCCAGAGATTTTTTCTGATGAAAATTAAGTTTTGCATAGAAAGCGATAATTTCGAATTTTCGAAATTGTGATTTGTAGTCAAGTTTTTTTGCTGATTCAGCATGAAATTCGTAATCTGCGTTAAATTTCGGTTAGGATAGGACTATTGGGTATCATTTTTAGTCACTAGTAATTTTTTTCTGATGAAAATTAAGTTTTGCATAGAAAGCGATAATTTCGAATTTTCGAAATTGTGATTTGTAGTCAAGTTTTTTTGCTGATTCAGTATGAAATTCGTAATCTGCGTTAGAATTCGGTTAGGATAGGACTATTGGGTATCATTTTTAGTTGCCAGAGATTTTTTTCTGATGAAAATTAAGTTTTGCATAGAAAGCGATAATTTCGAATTTTCGAAATTGTGATTTGTAGTCAAGTTTTTTTGCTGATTCAGTATGAAATTCGTAATCTGCGTTAAAATTCGGTTAGGATAGGACTATTGGGTATCATTTTTAGTTGCCAGAGATTTTTTCTGATGAAAATTAAGTTTTGCATAGTTAGCGATAATTTCGAATTTTCGAAATTTTGATTTGTAGTCAAGTTTTTTTGCTGATTCAGCATGAAATTCGTAATCTGCGTTAAATTTCGGTTAGGATAGGACTATTGGGTATCATTTTTAGTCACCAGTAATTTTTTTCTGATGAAAATTAAGTTTTGCATAGAAAGCGATAATTTCGAATTTTCGAAATTGTGATTTGTATCCAAGTTTTTTTGCTGATTCAGTATGAAATTCGTAATCTGCGTTAAAATTCGGTTAGGATAGGACTATTGGGAATCATTTTTAGTTCCCAGAGATTTTTTTCTGATGAAAATTAAGTTTTGCATAGAAAGCGATAATTTCGAAATTGTGATTTGTAGTCAAGTTCTTTTGCTGATTCAGTATGAAATTCGTAATCTGCGTTAAAATTCGGTTAGGATAGGACTATTGGGTATCATTTTTAGTTGCCAGAGATTTTTTTCTGATGAAAATTAAGTTTTGCATAGAAAGCGATAATTTCGAATTTTCGAAATTGTGATTTGTAGTCAAGTTTTTTTGCTGATTCAGTATGAAATTCGTAATCTGCGTTAAAATTCGGTTAGGATAGGACTATTGGGTATCATTTTTAGTTGCCAGAGATTTTTTCTGATGAAAATTAAGTTTTGCATAGAAAGCGATAATTTCGAATTTTCGAAATTTTGATTTGTAGTCAAGTTTTTTTGCTGATTCAGCATGAAATTCGTAATCTGCGTTAAATTTCGGTTAGGATAGGACTATTGGGTATCATTTTTAGTCGCCAGTAATTTGTTTCTGATGAAAATTAAGTTTTGCATAGAAAGCGATTATTTCGAATTTTCGAAATTGTGATTCGTAGTCAAGTTTTTTTGCTGAATCAGCATGAACTTTGTAATCTGCGTTGAATTTCGGTTAGAATAGGACTATTGGGTACCATTTATAGTCGCCAGAGATTTTTTTTGTTGAAAATTCATCTTTCACACAGGGCAATGGTTTTGAATTATGGAAATTGTGGTCTTCTATCGCATTTTTCAGCTGAACCGATGTGAAATTTGTAATCTGCGTTACTTCTCGGTTAGGATAGGCCTAAAGGGTACCATTTTGTGTCGCGAGAGATTATTTTCTCTTGAATATTCAGTTATCACAGGGGGCATTAAATTGGAATTTTATTGCCTGGAACGATCAGCAGAATAGGAGCTTTGTTGAATGTGTAGAAAGATACCATTCTCCAATTTCTGTCCATATCACACTCTATCAAAATTCAATTGAAATCCAGCCTTCAGCGATCAGCAGAATGAGAGCGTTGTTATATGTGTAGGGAGATACCATTCTCCAATTTCTGTTGATATCATTATCTATTTAAATTCAATTGAAAGTCAGTTTGAAACAATCAGCAGAATGGGAGTTTTGTTATCTGTATAGAAAGATATCATTCTCCAATTTCTGTTCATATTATCATCTATTTGAATTCAATTTAAAATTAGTATGAAACAATCAGCAGAATGGGTCCCTTGTTATATGTAAAGAAAGATATCATTCTATAATTTCTGTTCATATCACCATCGATTTAACTTTCATTGAAATATGCTTTAAATTTCGGTTAAAATAGGCCTATTGGGTACCATTTTAAGTTACTAGAGATTATTTTCTGTTTAATATTCAGTTTTCACGGAGGGCAATATTATCGAATTTTTGGGAATGTGATCGGTTATCGAGTTTTTCCACTGAACCGATATGAAATTTGTGATCGGTGTTACATTCCTAGGATAGGCCTATTGGGTACCATTCTTAGTCGCCAGAGATTTTTTTTGTTGAAAATTCAGTTTTCACAGAGCGCGATGATTTTGAATTATGGAGATTGTTATCAGCTATCGCATTTTTCAGCTGATCCGATATGAAATTCTTAATCTGCGTTACATTTCGGTTAGGTTAGGTCTATTGGCTTCCATTTTTAGCAGGCAGAGATTTTTTCCTGATATTGAGAATTCAGTTTACACAGAGGGCAACAACTTCGGATTTTGGATTTCGTATTCGGAGTTCGAGTTTTTCAACTGAACTGATATGAAATTCGTAATCTGCGTTAAATTTCGGTTAGGATAGGACTATTGGGTATCATTTTTAGTCGCCAGTAATTTGTTTCTGATGAAAATTAAGTTTTGCATAGAAAGCGATAATTTCGAATTTTCGAAATTGTGATTTGTAGTCAAGTTTTTTTGCTGATTCAGTATGAAATTCGTAATCTGCGTTAAAATTCGGTTAGGATAGGACTATTGGGTATCATTTTTAGTTGCCAGAGATTTTTTTCTGATGAAAATTAAGTTTTGCATAGAAAGCGATAATTTCGAAATTGTGATTTGTAGTCAAGTTCTTTTGCTGATTCAGTATGAAATTCGTAATCTGCGTTAAAATTCGGTTAGGATAGGACTATTGGGTATCATTTTTAGTTGCCAGAGATTTTTTTCTGATGAAAATTAAGTTTTGCATAGAAAGCGATAATTTCGAAATTGTGATTTGTAGTCAAGTTTTTTTGCTGAATCGGCATGAAATTCGTAATCTGCGTTAAAATTCGGTTAGGATAGGACTATTGGGTATCATTTTTAGTTGCCAGAGATTTTTTTCTGATGAAAATTAAGTTTTGCATAGAAAGCGATAATTTCGAAATTGTGATTTGTAGTCAAGTTCTTTTGCTGATTCAGTATGAAATTCGTAATCTGCGTTAAAATTCGGTTAGGATAGGACTATTGGGTATCATTTTTAGTTGCCAAAGATTTTTTTCTGATGAAAATAAGGTTTTGCATAGAAAGCGATAATTTCGAATTTTCGAAATTGTGATTTGTAGTCAAGTTTTTTTGCTGATTCAGTATGAAATTCGTAATCTGCGTTAAAATTCGGTTAGGATAGGACTATTGGGTATCATTTTTAGTTGCCAGAGATTTTTTTCTGATGAAAATTAAGTTTTGCATAGAAAGCGATAATTTCGAAATTGTGATTTGTATTCAAGTTTTTTTGCTGAATCGGCATGAAATTCGTAATCTGCGTTAAATTTCGGTTAGGATAGGACCCTTGGGTATTATTTTTAGTCACCAGTAATTTTTTTCTGATGAAAATTAAGTTTTGCATAGAAAGCGATAATTTCGAATTTTCGAAATTGTGATTTGTAGTCAAGTTTTTTTGCTGATTCAGTATGAAATTCGTAATCTGCGTTAAAATTCGGTTAGGATAGGACTATTGGGTATCATTTTTAGTTGCCAGAGATTTTTTCTGATGAAAATTAAGTTTTGCATAGAAAGCGATAATTTCGAATTTTCGAAATTGTGATTTGTAGTCAAGTTTTTTTGCTGATTCAGCATGAAATTCGTAATCTGCGTTAAATTTCGGTTAGGATAGGACTATTGGGTATCATTTTTAGTCACTAGTAATTTTTTTCTGATGAAAATTAAGTTTTGCATAGAAAGCGATAATTTCGAATTTTCGAAATTGTGATTTGTAGTCAAGTTTTTTTGCTGATTCAGTATGAAATTCGTAATCTGCGTTAAAATTCGGTTAGGATAGGACTATTGGGTATCATTTTTAGTTGCCAAAGATTTTTTTCTGATGAAAATAAGGTTTTGCATAGAAAGCGATAATTTCGAATTTTCGAAATTGTGATTTGTAGTCAAGTTTTTTTGCTGATTCAGTATGAAATTCGTAATCTGCGTTAAAATTCGGTTAGGATAGGACTATTGGGTATCATTTTTAGTTGCCAGAGATTTTTTTCTGATGAAAATTAAGTTTTGCATAGAAAGCGATAATTTCGAAATTGTGATTTGTATTCAAGTTTTTTTGCTGAATCGGCATGAAATTCGTAATCTGCGTTAAATTTCGGTTAGGATAGGACCCTTGGGTATTATTTTTAGTCACCAGTAATTTTTTTCTGATGAAAATTAAGTTTTGCATAGAAAGCGATAATTTCGAATTTTCGAAATTGTGATTTGTAGTCAAGTTTTTTTGCTGATTCAGTATGAAATTCGTAATCTGCGTTAAAATTCGGTTAGGATAGGACTATTGGGTATCATTGTTAGTTGCCAGAGATTTTTTTCTGATGAAAATTAAGTTTTGCATAGAAAGCGATAATTTCGAAATTGTGATTTGTATTCAAGTTTTTTTGCTGAATCGGCATGAAATTCGTAATCTGCGTTAAATTTCGGTTAGGATAGGACTATTGGGTATCATTTTTAGTCACCAGTAATTTTTTTCTGATGAAAATTAAGTTTTGCATAGAAAGCGATAATTTCGAAATTGTGATTTGTAGTCAAGTTTTTTTGCTGAATCAGCATGAAATTCGTAATCTGCGTTAAAATTCGGTTAGGATAGGACTATTGGGTATCATTTTTAGTTGCCAGAGATTTTTTCTGATGAAAATTAAGTTTTGCATAGAAAGCGATAATTTCGAATTTTCGAAATTGTGATTTGTAGTCAAGTTTTTTTGCTGATTCAGCATGAAATTCGTAATCTGCGTTAAATTTCGGTTAGGATAGGACTATTGGGTATCATTTTTAGTCACTAGTAATTTTTTTCTGATGAAAATTAAGTTTTGCATAGAAAGCGATAATTTCGAATTTTCGAAATTGTGATTTGTAGTCAAGTTTTTTTGCTGATTCAGTATGAAATTCGTAATCTGCGTTAAAATTCGGTTAGGATAGGACTATTGGGTATCATTTTTAGTTGCCAAAGATTTTTTTCTGATGAAAATAAGGTTTTGCATAGAAAGCGATAATTTCGAATTTTCGAAATTGTGATTTGTAGTCAAGTTTTTTTGCTGATTCAGTATGAAATTCGTAATCTGCGTTAAAATTCGGTTAGGATAGGACTATTGGGTATCATTTTTAGTTGCCAGAGATTTTTTTCTGATGAAAATTAAGTTTTGCATAGAAAGCGATAATTTCGAAATTGTGATTTGTATTCAAGTTTTTTTGCTGAATCGGCATGAAATTCGTAATCTGCGTTAAATTTCGGTTAGGATAGGACTATTGGGTATTATTTTTAGTCACCAGTAATTTTTTTCTGATGAAAATTAAGTTTTGCATAGAAAGCGATAATTTCGAATTTTCGAAATTGTGATTTGTAGTCAAGTTTTTTTGCTGATTCAGTATGAAATTCGTAATCTGCGTTAAAATTCGGTTAGGATAGGACTATTGGGTATCATTTTTAGTTGCCAGAGATTTTTTTCTGATGAAAATTAAGTTTTGCATAGAAAGCGATAATTTCGAAATTGTGATTTGTAGTCAAGTTCTTTTGCTGATTCAGTATGAAATTCGTAATCTGCGTTAAAATTCGGTTAGGATAGGACTATTGGGTATCATTTTTAGTTGCCAAAGATTTTTTTCTGATGAAAATAAGGTTTTGCATAGAAAGCGATAATTTCGAATTTTCGAAATTGTGATTTGTAGTCAAGTTTTTTTGCTGATTCAGTATGAAATTCGTAATCTGCGTTAAAATTCGGTTAGGATAGGACTATTGGGTATCATTTTTAGTTGCCAGAGATTTTTTTCTGATGAAAATTAAGTTTTGCATAGAAAGCGATAATTTCGAAATTGTGATTTGTATTCAAGTTTTTTTGCTGAATCGGCATGAAATTCGTAATCTGCGTTAAATTTCGGTTAGGATAGGACCCTTGGGTATTATTTTTAGTCACCAGTAATTTTTTTCTGATGAAAATTAAGTTTTGCATAGAAAGCGATAATTTCGAATTTTCGAAATTGTGATTTGTAGTCAAGTTTTTTTGCTGATTCAGTATGAAATTCGTAATCTGCGTTAAAATTCGGTTAGGATAGGACTATTGGGTATCATTGTTAGTTGCCAGAGATTTTTTTCTGATGAAAATTAAGTTTTGCATAGAAAGCGATAATTTCGAAATTGTGATTTGTATTCAAGTTTTTTTGCTGAATCGGCATGAAATTCGTAATCTGCGTTAAATTTCGGTTAGGATAGGACTATTGGGTATCATTTTTAGTCACCAGTAATTTTTTTCTGATGAAAATTAAGTTTTGCATAGAAAGCGATAATTTCGAAATTGTGATTTGTAGTCAAGTTTTTTTGCTGAATCAGCATGAAATTCGTAATCTGCGTTAAAATTCGGTTAGGATAGGACTATTGGGTATCATTTTTAGTTGCCAGAGATTTTTTCTGATGAAAATTAAGTTTTGCATAGAAAGCGATAATTTCGAATTTTCGAAATTGTGATTTGTAGTCAAGTTTTTTTGCTGATTCAGCATGAAATTCGTAATCTGCGTTAAATTTCGGTTAGGATAGGACTATTGGGTATCATTTTTAGTCACTAGTAATTTTTTTCTGATGAAAATTAAGTTTTGCATAGAAAGCGATAATTTCGAATTTTCGAAATTGTGATTTGTAGTCAAGTTTTTTTGCTGATTCAGTATGAAATTCGTAATCTGCGTTAGAATTCGGTTAGGATAGGACTATTGGGTATCATTTTTAGTTGCCAGAGATTTTTTTCTGATGAAAATTAAGTTTTGCATAGAAAGCGATAATTTCGAATTTTCGAAATTGTGATTTGTAGTCAAGTTTTTTTGCTGATTCAGTATGAAATTCGTAATCTGCGTTAAAATTCGGTTAGGATAGGACTATTGGGTATCATTTTTAGTTGCCAGAGATTTTTTCTGATGAAAATTAAGTTTTGCATAGTTAGCGATAATTTCGAATTTTCGAAATTTTGATTTGTAGTCAAGTTTTTTTGCTGATTCAGCATGAAATTCGTAATCTGCGTTAAATTTCGGTTAGGATAGGACTATTGGGTATCATTTTTAGTCACCAGTAATTTTTTTCTGATGAAAATTAAGTTTTGCATAGAAAGCGATAATTTCGAATTTTCGAAATTGTGATTTGTATCCAAGTTTTTTTGCTGATTCAGTATGAAATTCGTAATCTGCGTTAAAATTCGGTTAGGATAGGACTATTGGGAATCATTTTTAGTTCCCAGAGATTTTTTTCTGATG
Source organism: Aspidiotus rigidus (assembly GCA_035079385.1). Classification (NCBI taxonomy): domain Eukaryota; kingdom Metazoa; phylum Arthropoda; class Insecta; order Hemiptera; family Diaspididae; genus Aspidiotus; species Aspidiotus rigidus. The sequence continues at coordinate 7,591,552 of JAVHKY010000056.1, forward strand.
AAAATTAAGTTTTGCATAGAAAGCGATAATTTCGAAATTGTGATTTGTAGTCAAGTTCTTTTGCTGATTCAGTATGAAATTCGTAATCTGCGTTAAAATTCGGTTAGGATAGGACTATTGGGTATCATTTTTAGTTGCCAGAGATTTTTTTCTGATGAAAATTAAGTTTTGCATAGAAAGCGATAATTTCGAATTTTCGAAATTGTGATTTGTAGTCAAGTTTTTTTGCTGATTCAGTATGAAATTCGTAATCTGCGTTAAAATTCGGTTAGGATAGGACTATTGGGTATCATTTTTAGTTGCCAGAGATTTTTTCTGATGAAAATTAAGTTTTGCATAGAAAGCGATAATTTCGAATTTTCGAAATTTTGATTTGTAGTCAAGTTTTTTTGCTGATTCAGCATGAAATTCGTAATCTGCGTTAAATTTCGGTTAGGATAGGACTATTGGGTATCATTTTTAGTCGCCAGTAATTTGTTTCTGATGAAAATTAAGTTTTGCATAGAAAGCGATTATTTCGAATTTTCGAAATTGTGATTCGTAGTCAAGTTTTTTTGCTGAATCAGCATGAACTTTGTAATCTGCGTTGAATTTCGGTTAGAATAGGACTATTGGGTACCATTTATAGTCGCCAGAGATTTTTTTTGTTGAAAATTCATCTTTCACACAGGGCAATGGTTTTGAATTATGGAAATTGTGGTCTTCTATCGCATTTTTCAGCTGAACCGATGTGAAATTTGTAATCTGCGTTACTTCTCGGTTAGGATAGGCCTAAAGGGTACCATTTTGTGTCGCGAGAGATTATTTTCTCTTGAATATTCAGTTATCACAGGGGGCATTAAATTGGAATTTTATTGCCTGGAACGATCAGCAGAATAGGAGCTTTGTTGAATGTGTAGAAAGATACCATTCTCCAATTTCTGTCCATATCACACTCTATCAAAATTCAATTGAAATCCAGCCTTCAGCGATCAGCAGAATGAGAGCGTTGTTATATGTGTAGGGAGATACCATTCTCCAATTTCTGTTGATATCATTATCTATTTAAATTCAATTGAAAGTCAGTTTGAAACAATCAGCAGAATGGGAGTTTTGTTATCTGTATAGAAAGATATCATTCTCCAATTTCTGTTCATATTATCATCTATTTGAATTCAATTTAAAATTAGTATGAAACAATCAGCAGAATGGGTCCCTTGTTATATGTAAAGAAAGATATCATTCTATAATTTCTGTTCATATCACCATCGATTTAACTTTCATTGAAATATGCTTTAAATTTCGGTTAAAATAGGCCTATTGGGTACCATTTTAAGTTACTAGAGATTATTTTCTGTTTAATATTCAGTTTTCACGGAGGGCAATATTATCGAATTTTTGGGAATGTGATCGGTTATCGAGTTTTTCCACTGAACCGATATGAAATTTGTGATCGGTGTTACATTCCTAGGATAGGCCTATTGGGTACCATTCTTAGTCGCCAGAGATTTTTTTTGTTGAAAATTCAGTTTTCACAGAGCGCGATGATTTTGAATTATGGAGATTGTTATCAGCTATCGCATTTTTCAGCTGATCCGATATGAAATTCTTAATCTGCGTTACATTTCGGTTAGGTTAGGTCTATTGGCTTCCATTTTTAGCAGGCAGAGATTTTTTCCTGATATTGAGAATTCAGTTTACACAGAGGGCAACAACTTCGGATTTTGGATTTCGTATTCGGAGTTCGAGTTTTTCAACTGAACTGATATGAAATTCGTAATCTGCGTTAAATTTCGGTTAGGATAGGACTATTGGGTATCATTTTTAGTCGCCAGTAATTTGTTTCTGATGAAAATTAAGTTTTGCATAGAAAGCGATAATTTCGAATTTTCGAAATTGTGATTTGTAGTCAAGTTTTTTTGCTGATTCAGTATGAAATTCGTAATCTGCGTTAAAATTCGGTTAGGATAGGACTATTGGGTATCATTTTTAGTTGCCAGAGATTTTTTTCTGATGAAAATTAAGTTTTGCATAGAAAGCGATAATTTCGAAATTGTGATTTGTAGTCAAGTTCTTTTGCTGATTCAGTATGAAATTCGTAATCTGCGTTAAAATTCGGTTAGGATAGGACTATTGGGTATCATTTTTAGTTGCCAGAGATTTTTTTCTGATGAAAATTAAGTTTTGCATAGAAAGCGATAATTTCGAAATTGTGATTTGTAGTCAAGTTCTTTTGCTGATTCAGTATGAAATTCGTAATCTGCGTTAAAATTCGGTTAGGATAGGACTATTGGGTATCATTTTTAGTTGCCAGAGATTTTTTTCTGATGAAAATTAAGTTTTGCATAGAAAGCGATAATTTCGAATTTTCGAAATTGTGATTTGTAGTCAAGTTTTTTTGCTGATTCAGTATGAAATTCGTAATCTGCGTTAAAATTCGGTTAGGATAGGACTATTGGGTATCATTTTTAGTTGCCAGAGATTTTTTTCTGATGAAAATTAAGTTTTGCATAGAAAGCGATAATTTCGAATTTTCGAAATTGTGATTTGTAGTCATGTTTTTTTGCTGAATCAGGATGAAATTCGTAATCTGCGTTAAATTTCGGTTAGGATAGGACTATTGGGTATCATTTTTAGTTGTCAGAGATTTTTTTCTGATGAAAATTAAGTTTTGCATAGAAAGCGATAATTTCGAAATTGTGATTTGTATTCAAGTTTTTTTGCTGAATCAGGATGAAATTCGTAATCTGCGTTAAATTTCGGTTAGGATAGGACTATTGGGTATCATTTTTAGTTGTCAGAGATTTTTTTCTGATGAAAATTAAGTTTTGCATAGAAAGCGATAATTTCGAATTTTCGAAATTGTGATTTGTAGTCAAGTTTTTTTGCTGATTCAGTATGAAATTCGTAATCTGCGTTAAAATTCGGTTAGGATAGGACTATTGGGTATCATTTTTAGTTGCCAGAGATTTTTTCTGATGAAAATTAAGTTTTGCATAGAAAGCGATAATTTCGAATTTTCGAAATTGTGATTTGTAGTCAAGTTTTTTTGCTGATTCAGCATGAAATTCGTAATCTGCGTTAAATTTCGGTTAGGATAGGACTATTGGGTATCATTTTTAGTCACTAGTAATTTTTTTCTGATGAAAATTAAGTTTTGCATAGAAAGCGATAATTTCGAATTTTCGAAATTGTGATTTGTAGTCAAGTTTTTTTGCTGATTCAGTATGAAATTCGTAATCTGCGTTAGAATTCGGTTAGGATAGGACTATTGGGTATCATTTTTAGTTGCCAGAGATTTTTTTCTGATGAAAATTATGTTTTGCATAGAAAGCGATAATTTCGAATTTTCGAAATTGTGATTTGTAGTCAAGTTTTTTTGCTGATTCAGTATGAAATTCGTAATCTGCGTTAAAATTCGGTTAGGATAGGACTATTGGGTATCATTTTTAGTTGCCAGAGATTTTTTTCTGATGAAAATTAAGTTTTGCATAGGAAGCGATAATTTCGAAATTGTGATTTGTATTCAAGTTTTTTTGCTGAATCGGCATGAAATACGTAATCTGCGTTAAATTTCGGTTAGGATAGGACTATTGGGTATTATTTTTAGTCACCAGTAATTTTTTTCTGATGAAAATTAAGTTTTGCATAGAAAGCGATAATTTCGAATTTTCGAAATTGTGATTTGTAGTCAAGTTTTTTTGCTGATTCAGTATGAAATTCGTAATCTGCGTTAAAATTCGGTTAGGATAGGACTATTGGGTATCATTTTTAGTTGCCAGAGATTTTTTTCTGATGAAAATTAAGTTTTGCATAGAAAGCGATAATTTCGAAATTGTGATTTGTAGTCAAGTTTTTTTGCTGAATCAGCATGAAATTCGTAATCTGCGTTAAAATTCGGTTAGGATAGGACTATTGGGTATCATTTTTAGTTGCCAGAGATTTTTTCTGATGAAAATTAAGTTTTGCATAGAAAGCGATAATTTCGAATTTTCGAAATTTTGATTTGTAGTCAAGTTTTTTTGCTGATTCAGCATGAAATTCGTAATCTGCGTTAAATTTCGGTTAGGATAGGACTATTGGGTATCATTTTTAGTCACTAGTAATTTTTTTCTGATGAAAATTAAGTTTTGCATAGAAAGCGATAATTTCGAATTTTCGAAATTGTGATTTGTAGTCAAGTTTTTTTGCTGATTCAGTATGAAATTCGTAATCTGCGTTAGAATTCGGTTAGGATAGGACTATTGGGTATCATTTTTAGTTGCCAGAGATTTTTTTCTGATGAAAATTAAGTTTTGCATAGAAAGCGATAATTTCGAATTTTCGAAATTGTGATTTGTAGTCAAGTTTTTTTGCTGATTCAGTATGAAATTCGTAATCTGCGTTAAAATTCGGTTAGGATAGGACTATTGGGTATCATTTTTAGTTGCCAGAGATTTTTTCTGATGAAAATTAAGTTTTGCATAGAAAGCGATAATTTCGAATTTTCGAAATTTTGATTTGTAGTCAAGTTTTTTTGCTGATTCAGCATGAAATTCGTAATCTGCGTTAAATTTCGGTTAGGATAGGACTATTGGGTATCATTTTTAGTCACCAGTAATTTTTTTCTGATGAAAATTAAGTTTTGCATAGAAAGCGATAATTTCGAATTTTCGAAATTGTGATTTGTAGTCAAGTTTTTTTTGCTGAATCAGCATGAAATTCGTAATTTGCGTTAAATTTCGGTTAGGATAGGACTATTGGGTATCATTTTTAGTCGCCAGTAATTTTTGTCTGATGAAAATTAAGTTTTGTATAGAAAGCGATAATTTCGAATTTTCGAAATTGTGATTCGTAGTCAAGTTTTTTTGCTGAATCAGCATGAACTTTGTAATCTGCGTTGAATTTCGGTTAGAATAGGACTATTGGGTACCATTTATAGTCGCCAGAGATTTTTTTTGTTGAAAATTCATCTTTCACACAGGGCAATGGTTTTGAATTATGGAAATTGTGATCTGCTATCGCATTTTTCAGCTGAACCGATGTGAAATTTGTAATCTGCGTTACTTCTCGGTTAGGATAGGCCTAAAGGGTACCATTTTGTGTCGCGAGAGATTATTTTCTCTTGAATATTCAGTTATCACAGGGGGCATTGAATTGGAATTTTATTGCGTGGAACGATCAGCAGAATTGGAGCTTTGTTATATATGTCGAAGGATACCATTCTCCAATTTCTGTCCATATCACACTCTATTAAAATTCAATTGAAATCCAGCCTTCAGCGATCAGCAGAATGAGAGCGTTGTTATATGTGTAGGGAGATACCATTCTCCAATTTCTGTTGATATCATTATCTATTTAAATTCAATTGAAAGTCAGTTTGAAACAATCAGCAGAATGGGAGTTTTGTTATCTGTGTAGAAAGATATCATTCTCCAATTTCTGTTCATATTATCATCTATTTGAATTCAATTTAAAATTAGTATGAAACAATCAGCAGAATGGGTCCCTTGTTATATGTAAAGAAAGATATCATTCTATAATTTCTGTTCATATCACCATCGATTTAACTTTCATTGAAATATGCTTTAAATTTCGGTTAAAATAGGCCTATTGGGTACCATTTTAAGTTACTAGAGATTATTTTCTGTTTAATATTCAGTTTTCACAGAGGGCAATATTATCGAATTTTTGGGAATGTGATCGGTTATCGAGTTTTTCCACTGAACCGATATGAAATTTGTGATCGGTGTTACATTCCTAGGATAGGCCTATTGGGTACCATTCTTAGTCGCCAGAGATTTTTTTTGTTGAAAATTCAGTTTTCACAGAGCGCGATGATTTTGAATTATGGAGATTGTTATCAGCTATCGCATTTTTCAGCTGATCCAATATGAAATTCTTAATCTGCGTTACTTTTCGGTTAGGTTAGGTCTATTGGCTTCCATTTTTAGCAGGCAGAGATTTTTTCCTGATATTGGGAATTCAGTTTACACAGAGGGCAACAACTTCGGATTTTGGATTTCGTATTCGGAGTTCGAGTTTTTCAACTGAACTGATATGAAATTCGTAATCTGCGTTAAATTTCGGTTAGGATAGGACTATTGGGTATCATTTTTAGTCGCCAGTAATTTGTTTCTGATGAAAATTAAGTTTTGCATAGAAAGCGATAATTTCGAATTTTCGAAATTGTGATTTGTAGTCAAGTTTTTTTGCTGAATCAGCATATAATTCGTAATCCGCGTTAAATTTCCGTTAGGATAGGACTATTGGCTATCATTTTGAGTCGCCAGTAATTTTTTTCTGATGAAAATTAAGTTTTGCATAGAAAGCGATAATTTCGAATTTTCAAAATTGTGATTCGTAGTCAAGTTTTTTTGCTGAATCAGCATGAACTTTGTAATCTGCGTTGAATTTCGGTTAGAATAGGACTATTGGGTACCATTTATAGTCGCCAGAGATTTTTTTTGTTGAAAATTCATCTTTCACACAAGGCAATGGTTTTGAATTATGGAAATTGTGAACTGCTATCGCATTTTTCAGCTGAACCGATGTGAAATTTGTAATCTGCGTTACTTCTCGGTTAGGATAGGCCTAAAGGGTACCATTTTGTGTCGCGAGAGATTATTTTCTCTTGAATATTCAGTTATCACAGGGGGCATTGAATTGGAATTTTATTGCGTGGAACGATCAGCAGAATTGGAGCTTTGTTATATATGTTGAAGGATACCATTCTCCAATTTCTGTCCATATCACCATCTATTTAAATTCAATGAAATCCAGCCTATAACGATCAGCAGACTGGAAGCGTTGTTATATGTGTAGAAAGATACCATTCTCCAATTTCTGTTGATATCATCATCGATTCAAATTCAATTGAAATTTAGTTTGAAACAATCAGCAGAATGGGAGCTTTGTTATCTGAATTGGGAGATACCATTCTCCAATTTCAGTTAATATCATTATCTATTTAAATTCAATTGAAATTTAGTTTGAAACAATCAGCAGAATAGGACCTTTGTTGAATGTGTAGAAAGATACCATTCTCCAATTTCTGTCCATATCACACTCTATTAAAATTCAATTGAAATCCAGCCTTCAGCGATCAGCAGAATGAGAGCGTTGTTATATGTGTAGGGAGATACCATTCTCCAATTTCTGTTGATATCATTATCTATTTAAATTCAATTGAAATGCAGTTTGAAACAATCAGCAGAATGGGAGTTTTGTTATCTGTGTAGAAAGATATCATTCTCCAATTTCTGTTCATATTATCATCTATTTGAATTCAATTTAAAATTAGTATGAAACAATCAGCAGAATGGGTCCCTTGTTATATGTAAAGAAAGATATCATTCTATAATTTCTGTTCATATCACCATCCATTTAACTTTCATTGAAATATGCTTTAAATTTCGGTTAAAATAGGCCTATTGGGTACCATTTTAAGTTACTAGAGATTATTTTCTGTTTAATATTCAGTTTTCACGGAGGGCAATATTATCGAATTTTTGGGAATGTGATCGGTTATCGAGTTTTTCCACTGAACCGATATGAAATTTGTGATCGGTGTTACATTCCTAGGATAGGCCTATTGGGTACCATTCTTAGTCGCCAGAGATTTTTTTTGTTGAAAATTCAGTTTTCACAGAGCGCGATGATTTTGAATTATGGAGATTGTTATCAGCTATCGCATTTTTCAGCTGATCCGATATGAAATTCTTAATCTGCGTTACTTTTCGGTTAGGTTAGGTCTATTGGCTTCCATTTTTAGCAGGCAGAGATTTTTTCCTGATATTGAGAATTCAGTTTACACAGAGGGCAACAACTTCGGATTTTGGATTTCGTATTCGGAGTTCGAGTTTTTCAACTGAACTGATATGAAATTCGTAATCTGCGTTAAATTTCGGTTAGGATAGGACTATTGGGTATCATTTTTAGTCGCCAGTAATTTTTGTCTGATGAAAATTAAGTTTTGTATAGAAAGCGATAATTTCGAATTTTCGAAATTGTGATTCGTAGTCAAGTTTTTTTGCTGAATCAGCATGAACTTTGTAATCTGCGTTGAATTTCGGTTAGAATAGGACTATTGGGTACCATTTATAGTCGCCAGAGATTTTTTTTATTGAAAATTCATCTTTCACACAGGGCAATGGTTTTGAATTATGGAAATTGTGATCTGCTATCGCATTTTTCAGCTGAACCGATGTGAAATTTGTAATCTGCGTTACTTCTCGGTTAGGATAGGCCTAAAGTGTACCATTTTGTGTCGCGAGAGATTATTTTCTCTTGAATATTCAGTTATCACAGGGGGCATTGAATTGGAATTTTATTGTGTGGAACGATCAGCAGAATTGGAGCTTTGTTATATATGTCGAAGGATACCATTCTCCAATTTCTGTCCATATCACCATCTATTTAAATTCAATGAAATCCAGCCTATAACGATCAGCAGACTGGAAGCGTTGTTATATGTGTAGAAAGATACCATTCTCCAATTTTTGTTGATATCATCATCGATTCAAATTCAATTGAAATTTAGTTTGAAACAATCAGCAGAATGGGAGCTTTGTTATCTGAATTGGGAGATACCATTCTCCAATTTCAGTTAATATCATTATCTATTTAAATTCAATTGAAATTTAGTTTGAAACAATCAGCAGAATAGGACCTTTGTTGAATGTGTAGAAAGATACCATTCTCCAATTTCTGTCCATATCACACTCTATTAAAATTCAATTGAAATCCAGCCTTCAGCGATCAGCAGAATGAGAGCGTTGTTATATGTGTAGGGAGATACCATTCTCCAATTTCTGTTGATATCATTATCTATTTAAATTCAATTGAAATGCAGTTTGAAACAATCAGCAGAATGGGAGTTTTGTTATCTGTGTAGAAAGATATCATTCTCCAATTTCTGTTCATATTATCATCTATTTGAATTCAATTTAAAATTAGTATGAAACAATCAGCAGAATGGGTCCCTTGTTATATGTAAAGAAAGATATCATTCTATAATTTCTGTTCATATCACCATCCATTTAACTTTCATTGAAATATGCTTTAAATTTCGGTTAAAATAGGCCTATTGGGTACCATTTTAAGTTACTAGAGATTATTTTCTGTTTAATATTCAGTTTTCACGGAGGGCAATATTATCGAATTTTTGGGAATGTGATCGGTTATCGAGTTTTTCCACTGAACCGATATGAAATTTGTGATCGGTGTTACATTCCTAGGATAGGCCTATTGGGTACCATTCTTAGTCGCCAGAGATTTTTTTTGTTGAAAATTCAGTTTTCACAGAGCGCGATGATTTTGAATTATGGAGATTGTTATCAGCTATCGCATTTTTCAGCTGATCCGATATGAAATTCTTAATCTGCGTTACTTTTCGGTTAGGTTAGGTCTATTGGCTTCCATTTTTAGCAGGCAGAGATTTTTTCCTGATATTGAGAATTCAGTTTACACAGAGGGCAACAACTTCGGATTTTGGATTTCGTATTCGGAGTTCGAGTTTTTCAACTGAACTGATATGAAATTCGTAATCTGCGTTAAATTTCGGTTAGGATAGGACTATTGGGTATCATTTTTAGTCGCCAGTAATTTTTGTCTGATGAAAATTAAGTTTTGTATAGAAAGCGATAATTTCGAATTTTCGAAATTGTGATTCGTAGTCAAGTTTTTTTGCTGAATCAGCATGAACTTTGTAATCTGCGTTGAATTTCGGTTAGAATAGGACTATTGGGTACCATTTATAGTCGCCAGAGATTTTTTTTATTGAAAATTCATCTTTCACACAGGGCAATGGTTTTGAATTATGGAAATTGTGATCTGCTATCGCATTTTTCAGCTGAACCGATGTGAAATTTGTAATCTGCGTTACTTCTCGGTTAGGATAGGCCTAAAGTGTACCATTTTGTGTCGCGAGAGATTATTTTCTCTTGAATATTCAGTTATCACAGGGGGCATTGAATTGGAATTTTATTGTGTGGAACGATCAGCAGAATTGGAGCTTTGTTATATATGTCGAAGGATACCATTCTCCAATTTCTGTCCATATCACCATCTATTTAAATTCAATGAAATCCAGCCTATAACGATCAGCAGACTGGAAGCGTTGTTATATGTGTAGAAAGATACCATTCTCCAATTTTTGTTGATATCATCATCGATTCAAATTCAATTGAAATTTAGTTTGAAACAATCAGCAGAATGGGAGCTTTGTTATCTGAATTGGGAGATACCATTCTCCAATTTCAGTTAATATCATTATCTATTTAAATTCAATTGAAATTTAGTTTGAAACAATCAGCAGAATAGGACCTTTGTTGAATGTGTAGAAAGATACCATTCTCCAATTTCTGTCCATATCACACTCTATTAAAATTCAATTGAAATCCAGCCTTCAGCGATCAGCAGAATGAGAGCGTTGTTATATGTGTAGGGAGATACCATTCTCCAATTTCTGTTGATATCATTATCTATTTAAATTCAATTGAAATGCAGTTTGAAACAATCAGCAGAATGGGAGTTTTGTTATCTGTGTAGAAAGATATCATTCTCCAATTTCTGTTCATATTATCATCTATTTGAATTCAATTTAAAATTAGTATGAAACAATCAGCAGAATGGGTCCCTTGTTATATGTAAAGAAAGATATCATTCTATAATTTCTGTTCATATCACCATCCATTTAACTTTCATTGAAATATGCTTTAAATTTCGGTTAAAATAGGCCTATTGGGTACCATTTTAAGTTACTAGAGATTATTTTCTGTTTAATATTCAGTTTTCACGGAGGGCAATATTATCGAATTTTTGGGAATGTGATCGGTTATCGAGTTTTTCCACTGAACCGATATGAAATTTGTGATCGGTGTTACATTCCTAGGATAGGCCTATTGGGTACCATTCTTAGTCGCCAGAGATTTTTTTTGTTGAAAATTCAGTTTTCACAGAGCGCGATGATTTTGAATTATGGAGATTGTTATCAGCTATCGCATTTTTCAGCTGATCCGATATGAAATTCTTAATCTGCGTTACTTTTCGGTTAGGTTAGGTCTATTGGCTTCCATTTTTAGCAGGCAGAGATTTTTTCCTGATATTGAGAATTCAGTTTACACAGAGGGCAACAACTTCGGATTTTGGATTTCGTATTCGGAGTTCGAGTTTTTCAACTGAACTGATATGAAATTCGTAATCTGCGTTAAATTTCGGTTAGGATAGGACTATTGGGTATCATTTTTAGTCGCCAGTAATTTGTTTCTGATGAAAATTAAGTTTTGCATAGAAAGCGATAATTTCGAATTTTCGAAATTGTGATTTGTAGTCAAGTTTTTTTTTGCTGAATCAGCATGAAATTCGTAATTTGCGTTAAATTTCGGTTAGGATAGGACTATTGGGTATCATTTTTAGTCGCCAGTAATTTTTTTCTGATGAAAATTAAGTTTTGCATAGAAAGCGATAATTTCGAATTTTCGAAATTGTGATTCGTAGTCGAGTTTTTTTGCTGAATCAGCATGAACTTTGTAATCTGCGTTGAATTTCGGTTAGAATAGGACTATTGGGTACCATTTATAGTCGCCAGAGATTTTTTTTGTTGAAAATTCATCTTTCACACAGGGCAATGGTTTTGAATTATGGAAATTGTGATCTGCTATCGCATTTTTCAGCTGAACCGATGTGAAATTTGTAATCTGCGTTACTTCTCGGTTAGGATAGGCCTAAAGGGTACCATTTTGTGTCGCGAGAGATTATTTTCTCTTGAATATTCAGTTATCACAGGGGGCATTGAATTGGAATTTTATTGCGTGGAACGATCAGCAGAATTGGAGCTTTGTTATATATGTTGAAGGATACCATTCTCCAATTTCTGTCCATATCACCATCTATTTAAATTCAATGAAATCCAGCCTATAACGATCAGCAGACTGGAAGCGTTGTTATATGTGTAGAAAGATACCATTCTCCAATTTCTGTTGATATCATCATCGATTCAAATTCAATTGAAATTTAGTTTGAAACAATCAGCAGAATGGGAGCTTTGTTATCTGAATTGGGAGATACCATTCTCCAATTTCAGTTAATATCATCATCTATTTAAATTCAATTGAAATTTAGTTTGAAACAATCAGCAGAATAGGACCTTTGTTGAATGTGTAGAAAGATACCATTCTCCAATTTCTGTCCATATCACACTCTATTAAAATTCAATTGAAATCCAGCCTTCAGCGATCAGCAGAATGAGAGCGTTGTTATATGTGTAGGGAGATACCATTCTCCAATTTCTGTTGATATCATTATCTATTTAAATTCAATTGAAAGTCAGTTTGAAACAATCAGCAGAATGGGAGTTTTGTTATCTGTGTAGAAAGATATCATTCTCCAATTTCTGTTCATATTATCATCTATTTGAATTCAATTTAAAATTAGTATGAAACAATCAGCAGAATGGGTCCCTTGTTATATGTAAAGAAAGATATCATTCTATAATTTCTGTTCATATCACCATCCATTTAACTTTCATTGAAATATGCTTTAAATTTCGGTTAAAATAGGCCTATTGGGTACCATTTTAAGTTACTAGAGATTATTTTCTGTTTAATATTCAGTTTTCACGGAGGGCAATATTATCGAATTTTTGGGAATGTGATCGGTTATCGAGTTTTTCCACTGAACCGATATGAAATTTGTGATCGGTGTTACATTCCTAGGATAGGCCTATTGGGTACCATTCTTAGTCGCCAGAGATTTTTTTTGTTGAAAATTCAGTTTTCACAGAGCGCGATGATTTTGAATTATGGAGATTGTTATCAGCTATCGCATTTTTCAGCTGATCCGATATGAAATTCTTAATCTGCGTTACTTTTCGGTTAGGTTAGGTCTATTGGCTTCCATTTTTAGCAGGCAGAGATTTTTTCCTGATATTGAGAATTCAGTTTACACAGAGGGCAACAACTTCGGATTTTGGATTTCGTATTCGGAGTTCGAGTTTTTCAACTGAACTGATATGAAATTCGTAATCTGCGTTAAATTTCGGTTAGGATAGGACTATTGGGTATCATTTTTAGTCGCCAGTAATTTGTTTCTGATGAAAATTAAGTTTTGCATAGAAAGCGATAATTTCGAATTTTCGAAATTGTGATCTGTAGTCAAGTTTTTTTTGCTGAATCAGCATGAAATTCGTAATTTGCGTTAAATTTCGGTTAGGATAGGACTATTGGGTATCATTTTTAGTCGCCAGTAATTTGTTTCTGATGAAAATTAAGTTTTGCATAGAAAGCGATAATTTCGAATTTTCGAAATTGTGATTTGTAGTCAAGTTTTTTTTGCTGAATCAGCATGAAATTCGTAATTTGCGTTAAATTTCGGTAAGGATAGGACTCTTGGGTATCATTTTTAGTCGCCAGTAATTTTTTTCTGATGAAAATTAAGTTTTGCATAGAAAGAGATAATTTCGAATTTTCGAAATTGTGATTCGTAGTCAAGTTTTTTTGCTGAATCAGCATGAACTTTGTAATCTGCGTTGAATTTCGGTTAGAATAGGACTATTGGGTACCATTTATAGTCGCCAGAGATTTTTTTTGTTGAAAATTCATCTTTCACACAGGGCAATGGTTTTGAATTATGGAAATTGTGAACTGCTATCGCATTTTTCAGCTGAACCGATGTGAAATTTGTAATCTGCGTTACTTCTCGGTTAGGATAGGCCTAAAGGGTACCATTTTGTGTCGCGAGAGATTATTTTCTCTTGAATATTCAGTTATCACAGGGGGCATTGAATTGGAATTTTATTGCGTGGAACGATCAGCAGAATTGGAGCTTTGTTATATATGTTGAAGGATACCATTCTCCAATTTCTGTCCATATCACCATCTATTTAAATTCAATGAAATCCAGCCTATAACGATCAGCAGACTGGAAGCGTTGTTATATGTGTAGAAAGATACCATTCTCCAATTTCTGTTGATATCATCATCGATTCAAATTCAATTGAAATTTAGTTTGAAACAATCAGCAGAATGGGAGCTTTGTTATCTGAATTGGGAGATACCATTCTCCAATTTCAGTTAATATCAACATCTATTTAAATTCAATTGAAATTTAGTTTGAAACAATCAGCAGAATAGGAGCTTTGTTGAATGTGTAGAAAGATACCATTCTCCAATTTCTGTCCATATCACACTCTATCAAAATTCAATTGAAATCCAGCCTTCAGCGATCAGCAGAATGAGAGCGTTGTTATATGTGTAGGGAGATACCATTCTCCAATTTCTGTTGATATCATTATCTATTTAAATTCAATTGAAATGCAGTTTGAAACAATCAGCAGAATGGGAGTTTTGTTATCTGTGTAGAAAGATATCATTCTCCAATTTCTGTTCATATTATCATCTATTTGAATTCAATTTAAAATTAGTATGAAACAATCAGCAGAATGGGTCCCTTGTTATATGTAAAGAAAGATATCATTCTATAATTTCTGTTCATATCACCATCCATTTATCTTTCATTGAAATATGCTTTAAATTTCGGTTAAAATAGGCCTATTGGGTACCATTTTAAGTTACTAGAGATTATTTTCTGTTTAATATTCAGTTTTCACAGAGGGCAATATTATCGAATTTTTGGGAATGTGATCGGTTATCGAGTTTTTCCACTGAACCGATATGAAATTTGTGATCGGTGTTACATGCCTAGGATAGGCCTATTGGGTACCATTCTTAGTCGCCAGAGATTTTTTTTGTTGAAAATTCAGTTTTCACAGAGCGCGATGATTTTGAATTATGGAGATTGTTATCAGCTCTCGCATTTTTCAGCTGATCCAATATGAAATTCTTAATCTGCGTTACTTTTCGGTTAGGTTAGGTCTATTGGCTTCCATTTTTAGCAGGCAGAGATTTTTTCCTGATATTGGGAATTCAGTTTACACAGAGGGCAACAACTTCGGATTTTGGATTTCGTATTCGGAGTTCGAGTTTTTCAACTGAACTGATATGAAATTCGTAATCTGCGTTAAATTTCGGTTAGGATAGGACTATTGGGTATCATTTTTAGTCGCCAGTAATTTTTTTCTGATGAAAATTATGTTTTACATAGAAAGCGATAATTTCGAATTTTCGGAATTGTGATTTGTAGTCAAGTTTTTTTCCTGAATCAGCATGAAATTTGTAATCTGCGTTATATTTCGGTTAGGATAGGACTATTTGGTATCATTTTTAGTCGCCAGTAATTTGTTTCTGATGAAAATTAAGTTTTGCATAGAAAGCGATAATTTCGAATTTTCGAAATTGTGATTTGTAGTCAAGTTTTTTTTGCTGAATCAGCATGAAATTCGTAATTTGCGTTAAATTTCGGTAAGGATAGGACTATTGGGTATCATTTTTAGTCGCCAGTAATTTTTTTCTGATGAAAATTAAGTTTTGCATAGAAAGCGATAATTTCGAATTTTCGGAATTGTGATTTGTAGTCAAGTTTTTTTCCTGAATCAGCATGAAATTTGTAATCTGCGTTATATTTCGGTTAGGATAGGACTATTTGGTATCATTTTTAGTCGCCAGTAATTTGTTTCTGATGAAAATTAAGTTTTGCATAGAAAGCGATAATTTCGAATTTTCGAAATTGTGATTTGTAGTCAAGTTTTTTTTGCTGAATCAGCATGAAATTCGTAATTTGCGTTAAATTTCGGTAAGGATAGGACTATTGGGTATCATTTTTAGTCGCCAGTAATTTTTTTCTGATGAAAATTAAGTTTTGCATAGAAAGCGATAATTTCGAATTTTCGAAATTGTGATTCGTAGTCAAGTTTTTTTGCTGAATCAGCATGAACTTTGTAATCTGCGTTGAATTTCGGTTAGAATAGGACTATTGGGTACCATTTATAGTCGCCAGAGATTTTTTTTGTTGAAAATTCATCTTTCACACAGGGCAATGGTTTTGAATTATGGAAATTGTGATCTGCTATCGCATTTTTCAGCTGAACCGATGTGAAATTTGTAATCTGCGTTACTTCTCGGTTAGGATAGGCCTAAAGGGTACCATTTTGTGTCGCGAGAGATTATTTTCTCTTGAATATTCAGTTATCACAGGGGGCATTGAATTGGAATTTTATTGCGTGGAACGATCAGCAGAATTGGAGCTTTGTTATATATGTCGAAGGATACCATTCTCCAATTTCTGTCCATATCACCATCTATTTAAATTCAATGAAATCCAGCCTATAACGATCAGCAGACTGGAAGCGTTGTTATATGTGTAGAAAGATACCATTCTCCAATTTCTGTTGATATCATCATCGATTCAAATTCAATTGAAATTTAGTTTGAAACAATCAGCAGAATGGGAGCTTTGTTATCTGAATTGGGAGATACCATTCTCCAATTTCAGTTAATATCAACATCTATTTAAATTCAATTGAAATTTAGTTTGAAACAATCAGCAGAATAGGAGCTTTGTTGAATGTGTATAAAGATACCATTCTCCAATTTCTGTCCATATCACACTCTATCAAAATTCAATTGAAATCCAGCCTTCAGCGACCAGCAGAATGAGAGCGTTGTTATATGTGTAGGGAGATACCATTCTCCAATTTCTGTTGATATCATTATCTATTTAAATTCAATTGAAAGTCAGTTTGAAACAATCAGCAGAATGGGAGTTTTGTTATCTGTGTAGAAAGATATCATTCTCCAATTTCTGTTCATATTATCATCTATTTGAATTCAATTTAAAATTAGTATGAAACAATCAGCAGAATGGGTCCCTTGTTATATGTCAAGAAAGATATCATTCTATAATTTCTGTTCATATCACCATCCATTTAACTTTCATTGAAATATGCTTTAAATTTCGGTTAAAATAGGCCTATTGGGTACCATTTTAAGTTACTAGAGATTATTTTCTGTTTAATATTCAGTTTTCACATAGGGCAATATTATCGAATTTTTGGGAATGTGATCGGTTATCGAGTTTTTCCACTGAACCGATATGAAATTTGTGATCGGTGTTACATTCCTAGGATAGGCCTATTGGGTACCATTCTTAATCGCCAGAGATTTTTTTTGTTGAAAATTCAGTTTTCACAGAGCGCGATGATTTTGAATTATGGAGATTGTTATCAGCTATCGCATTTTTCAGCTGATCCGATATGAAATTCTTAATCTGCGTTACTTTTCGGTTAGGTTAGGTCTATTGGCTTCCATTTTTAGCAGGCAGAGATTTTTTCCTGATATTGAGAATTCAGTTTACACAGATGGCAACAACTTCGCATTTTGGATTTCGTATTCGGAGTTCGAGTTTTTCAACTGAACTGATATGAAATTCGTAATCTGCGTTAAATTTCGGTTAGGATAGGACTATTGGGTATCATTTTTAGTCGCCAGTAATTTGTTTCTGATGAAAATTAAGTTTTGCATAGAAAGCGATAATTTCGAATTTTCGAAATTGTGATTCGTAGTCAAGTTTTTTTGCTGAATCAGCATGAACTTTGTAATCTGCGTTGAATTTCGGTTAGAATAGGACTATTGGGTACCATTTATAGTCCCAGAGGTTTTTTTTGTTGAAAATTCATCTTTCACACAGGGCAATGGTTTTGAATTATGGAAATTGTGGTCTGCTATCGCATTTTTCAGCTGAACCGATGTGAAATTTGTAATCTGCGTTACTTCTCGGTTAGGATAGGCCTAAAGGGTACCATTTTGTGTCGCGAGAGATTATTTTCTCTTGAATATTCAGTTATCACAGGGGGCATTGAATTGGAATTTTATTGCGTGGAACGATCAGCAGAATTGGAGCTTTGTTATATATGTTGAAGGATACCATTCTCCAATTTCTGTCCATATCACACTCTATTAAAATTCAATTGAAATCCAGCCTTCAGCGATCAGCAGAATGAGAGCGTTGTTATATGTGTAGGGAGATACCATTCTCCAATTTCTGTTGATATCATTATCTATTTAAATTCAATTGAAATGCAGTTTGAAACAATCAGCAGAATGGGAGTTTTTTTATCTGTGTAGAAAGATATCATTCTCCAATTTCTGTTCATATTATCATCTATTTGAATTCAATTTAAAATTAGTATGAAACAATCAGCAGAATGGGTCCCTTGTTATATGTCAAGAAAGATATCATTCTATAATTTCTGTTCATATCACCATCCATTTAACTTTCATTGAAATATGCTTTAAATTTCGGTTAAAATAGGCCTATTGGGTACCATATTAAGTTACTAGAGATTATTTTCTGTTTAATATTCAGTTTTCACAGAGGGCAATATTATCGAATTTTTGGGAATGTGATCGGTTATCGAGTTTTTCCACTGAACCGATATGAAATTTGTGATCGGTGTTACATTCCTAGGATAGGCCTATTGGGTACCATTCTTAGTCGCCAGAGATTTTTTTTGTTGAAAATTCAGTTTTCACAGAGCGCGATGATTTTGAATTATGGAGATTGTTATCAGCTATCGCATTTTTCAGCTGATCCAATATGAAATTCTTAATCTGCGTTACTTTTCGGTTAGGTTAGGTCTATTGGCTTCCATTTTTAGCAGGCAGAGATTTTTTCCTGATATTGGGAATTCAGTTTACACAGAGGGCAACAACTTCGGATTTTGGATTTCGTATTCGGAGTTCGAGTTTTTCAACTGAACTGATATGAAATTCGTAATCTGCGTTAAATTTCGGTTAGGATAGGACTATTGGGTATCATTTTTAGTCGCCAGTAATTTTTTTCTGATGAAAATTATGTTTTACATAGAAAGCGATAATTTCGAATTTTCGGAATTGTGATTTGTAGTCAAGTTTTTTTCCTGAATCAGCATGAAATTTGTAATCTGCGTTATATTTCGGTTAGGATAGGACTATTTGGTATCATTTTTAGTCGCCAGTAATTTGTTTCTGATGAAAATTAAGTTTTGCATAGAAAGCGATAATTTCGAATTTTCGAAATTGTGATTTGTAGTCAAGTTTTTTTTGCTGAATCAGCATGAAATTCGTAATTTGCGTTAAATTTCGGTAAGGATAGGACTATTGGGTATCATTTTTAGTCGCCAGTAATTTTTTTCTGATGAAAATTAAGTTTTGCATAGAAAGCGATAATTTCGAATTTTCGGAATTGTGATTTGTAGTCAAGTTTTTTTCCTGAATCAGCATGAAATTTGTAATCTGCGTTATATTTCGGTTAGGATAGGACTATTTGGTATCATTTTTAGTCGCCAGTAATTTGTTTCTGATGAAAATTAAGTTTTGCATAGAAAGCGATAATTTCGAATTTTCGAAATTGTGATTTGTAGTCAAGTTTTTTTTGCTGAATCAGCATGAAATTCGTAATTTGCGTTAAATTTCGGTAAGGATAGGACTATTGGGTATCATTTTTAGTCGCCAGTAATTTTTTTCTGATGAAAATTAAGTTTTGCATAGAAAGCGATAATTTCGAATTTTCGAAATTGTGATTCGTAGTCAAGTTTTTTTGCTGAATCAGCATGAACTTTGTAATCTGCGTTGAATTTCGGTTAGAATAGGACTATTGGGTACCATTTATAGTCGCCAGAGATTTTTTTTGTTGAAAATTCATCTTTCACACAGGGCAATGGTTTTGAATTATGGAAATTGTGATCTGCTATCGCATTTTTCAGCTGAACCGATGTGAAATTTGTAATCTGCGTTACTTCTCGGTTAGGATAGGCCTAAAGGGTACCATTTTGTGTCGCGAGAGATTATTTTCTCTTGAATATTCAGTTATCACAGGGGGCATTGAATTGGAATTTTATTGCGTGGAACGATCAGCAGAATTGGAGCTTTGTTATATATGTCGAAGGATACCATTCTCCAATTTCTGTCCATATCACCATCTATTTAAATTCAATGAAATCCAGCCTATAACGATCAGCAGACTGGAAGCGTTGTTATATGTGTAGAAAGATACCATTCTCCAATTTCTGTTGATATCATCATCGATTCAAATTCAATTGAAATTTAGTTTGAAACAATCAGCAGAATGGGAGCTTTGTTATCTGAATTGGGAGATACCATTCTCCAATTTCAGTTAATATCAACATCTATTTAAATTCAATTGAAATTTAGTTTGAAACAATCAGCAGAATAGGAGCTTTGTTGAATGTGTATAAAGATACCATTCTCCAATTTCTGTCCATATCACACTCTATCAAAATTCAATTGAAATCCAGCCTTCAGCGACCAGCAGAATGAGAGCGTTGTTATATGTGTAGGGAGATACCATTCTCCAATTTCTGTTGATATCATTATCTATTTAAATTCAATTGAAAGTCAGTTTGAAACAATCAGCAGAATGGGAGTTTTGTTATCTGTGTAGAAAGATATCATTCTCCAATTTCTGTTCATATTATCATCTATTTGAATTCAATTTAAAATTAGTATGAAACAATCAGCAGAATGGGTCCCTTGTTATATGTCAAGAAAGATATCATTCTATAATTTCTGTTCATATCACCATCCATTTAACTTTCATTGAAATATGCTTTAAATTTCGGTTAAAATAGGCCTATTGGGTACCATTTTAAGTTACTAGAGATTATTTTCTGTTTAATATTCAGTTTTCACATAGGGCAATATTATCGAATTTTTGGGAATGTGATCGGTTATCGAGTTTTTCCACTGAACCGATATGAAATTTGTGATCGGTGTTACATTCCTAGGATAGGCCTATTGGGTACCATTCTTAATCGCCAGAGATTTTTTTTGTTGAAAATTCAGTTTTCACAGAGCGCGATGATTTTGAATTATGGAGATTGTTATCAGCTATCGCATTTTTCAGCTGATCCGATATGAAATTCTTAATCTGCGTTACTTTTCGGTTAGGTTAGGTCTATTGGCTTCCATTTTTAGCAGGCAGAGATTTTTTCCTGATATTGAGAATTCAGTTTACACAGATGGCAACAACTTCGCATTTTGGATTTCGTATTCGGAGTTCGAGTTTTTCAACTGAACTGATATGAAATTCGTAATCTGCGTTAAATTTCGGTTAGGATAGGACTATTGGGTATCATTTTTAGTCGCCAGTAATTTGTTTCTGATGAAAATTAAGTTTTGCATAGAAAGCGATAATTTCGAATTTTCGAAATTGTGATTCGTAGTCAAGTTTTTTTGCTGAATCAGCATGAACTTTGTAATCTGCGTTGAATTTCGGTTAGAATAGGACTATTGGGTACCATTTATAGTCCCAGAGGTTTTTTTTGTTGAAAATTCATCTTTCACACAGGGCAATGGTTTTGAATTATGGAAATTGTGGTGTGCTATCGCATTTTTCAGCTGAACCGATGTGAAATTTGTAATCTGCGTTACTTCTCGGTTAGGATAGGCCTAAAGGGTACCATTTTGTGTCGCGAGAGATTATTTTCTCTTGAATATTCAGTTATCACAGGGGGCATTGAATTGGAATTTTATTGCGTGGAACGATCAGCAGAATTGGAGCTTTGTTATATATGTTGAAGGATACCATTCTCCAATTTCTGTCCATATCACACTCTATTAAAATTCAATTGAAATCCAGCCTTCAGCGATCAGCAGAATGAGAGCGTTGTTATATGTGTAGGGAGATACCATTCTCCAATTTCTGTTGATATCATTATCTATTTAAATTCAATTGAAATGCAGTTTGAAACAATCAGCAGAATGGGAGTTTTTTTATCTGTGTAGAAAGATATCATTCTCCAATTTCTGTTCATATTATCATCTATTTGAATTCAATTTAAAATTAGTATGAAACAATCAGCAGAATGGGTCCCTTGTTATATGTCAAGAAAGATATCATTCTATAATTTCTGTTCATATCACCATCCATTTAACTTTCATTGAAATATGCTTTAAATTTCGGTTAAAATAGGCCTATTGGGTACCATATTAAGTTACTAGAGATTATTTTCTGTTTAATATTCAGTTTTCACATAGGGCAATATTATCGAATTTTTGGGAATGTGATCGGTTATCGAGTTTTTCCACTGAACCGATATGAAATTTGTGATCGGTGTTACATTCCTAGGATAGGCCTATTGGGTACCATTCTTAGTCGCCAGAGATTTTTTTTGTTGAAAATTCAGTTTTCACAGAGCGCGATGATTTTGAATTATGGAGATTGTTATCAGCTATCGCATTTTTCAGCTGATCCGATATGAAATTCTTAATCTGCGTTACTTTTCGGTTAGGTTAGGTCTATTGGCTTCCATTTTTAGCAGGCAGAGATTTTTTCCTGATATTGAGAATTCAGTTTACACAGAGGGCAACAACTTCGCATTTTGGATTTCGTATTCGGAGTTCGAGTTTTTCAACTGAACTGATATGAAATTCGTAATCTGCGTTAAATTTCGGTTAGGATAGGACTATTGGGTATCATTTTTAGTCGCCAGTAATTTGTTTCTGATGAAAATTAAGTTTTGCATAGAAAGCGATAATTTCGAATTTTCGAAATTGTGATTTGTAGTCAAGTTTTTTTTGCTGAATCAGCATGAAATTCGTAATTTGCGTTAAATTTCGGTTAGGATAGGACTATTGGGTATCATTTTTAGTCGCCAGTAATTTTTTTCTGATGAAAATTAAGTTTTGCATAGAAAGCGATAATTTCGAATTTTCGAAATTGTGATTCGTAGTCAAGATTTTTTGCTGAATCAGCATGAACTTTGTAATCTGCGTTGAATTTCGGTTAGAATAGGACTATTGGGTACCATTTATAGTCGCCAGAGATTTTTTTTGTTGAAAATTCATCTTTCACACAGGGCAATGGTTTTGAATTATGGAAATTGTGATCTGCTATCGCATTTTTCAGCTGAACCGATGTGAAATTTGTAATCTGCGTTACTTCTCGGTTAGGATAGGCCTAAAGGGTACCATTTTGTGTCGCGAGAGATTATTTTCTCTTGAATATTCAGTTATCACAGGGGGCATTGAATTGGAATTTTATTGCGTGGAACGATCAGCAGAATTGGAGCTTTGTTATATATGTTGAAGGATACCATTCTCCAATTTCTGTCCATATCACCATCTATTTAAATTCAATGAAATCCAGCCTATAACGATCAGCAGACTGGAAGCGTTGTTATATGTGTAGAAAGATACCATTCTCCAATTTCTGTTGATATCATCATCGATTCAAATTCAATTGAAATTTAGTTTGAAACAATCAGCAGAATGGGAGCTTTGTTATCTGAATTGGGAGATACCATTCTCCAATTTCAGTTAATATCAACATCTATTTAAATTCAACTGAAATTTATTTTGAAACAATCAGCAGAATAGGAGCTTTGTTGAATGTGTAGAATGATACCATTCTCCAATTTCTGTCCATATCACACTCTATCAAAATTCAATTGAAATCCAGCCTTCAGCGATCAGCAGAATGAGAGCGTTGTTATATGTGTAGGGAGATACCATTCTCCAATTTCTGTTGATATCATTATCTATTTAAATTCAATTGAAAGTCAGTTTGAAACAATCAGCAGAATGGGAGTTTTGTTATCTGTGTAGAAAGATATCATTCTCCAATTTCTGTTCATATTATCATCTATTTGAATTCAATTTAAAATTAGTATGAAACAATCAGCAGAATGGGTCCCTTGTTATATGTAAAAAAAGATATCATTCTATAATTTCTGTTCATATCACCATCCAGTTAACTTTCATTGAAATATGCTTTAAATTTCGGTTAAAATAGGCCTATTGGGTACCATTTTAAGTTACTAGAGATTATTTTCTGTTTAATATTCAGTTTTCACATAGGGCAATATTATCGAATTTTTGGGAATGTGATCGGTTATCGAGTTTTTCCACTGAACCGATATGAAATTTGTGATCGGTGTTACATTCCTAGGATAGGCCTATTGGGTACCATTCTTAGTCGCCAGAGATTTTTTTTGTTGAAAATTCAGTTTTCACAGAGCGCGATGATTTTGAATTATGGAGATTGTTATCAGCTATCGCATTTTTCAGCTGATCCGATATGAAATTCTTAATCTGCGTTACTTTTCGGTTAGGTTAGGTCTATTGGCTTCCATTTTTAGCAGGCAGAGATTTTTTCCTGATATTGAGAATTCAGTTTACACAGAGGGCAACAACTTCGGATTTTGGATTTCGTATTCGGAGTTCGAGTTTTTCAACTGAACTGATATGAAATTCGTAATCTGCGTTAAATTTCGGTTAGGATAGGACTATTGGGTATCATTTTTAGTCGCCAGTAATTTTTTTCTGATGAAAATTAAGTTTTGCATAGAAAGCGATAATTTCGAATTTTCGAAATTGTGATCTGTAGTCAAGTTTTTTTTGCTGATTCAGCTTGAAATTCGTAATCTGCGTTAAATTTCGGTTAGGATAGGACTATTGGGTATCATTTTTAGTCGCCAGTAATTTGTTTCTGATGAAAATTAAGTTTTGCATAGAAAGCGATAATTTCGAATTTTCGAAATTGTGATATGTAGTCAAGTTTTTTTTGCTGAATCAGCATGAAATTCGTAATTTGCGTTAAATTTCGGTTAGGATAGGACTATTGGGTATCATTTTTAGTCGCCAGTAATTTTTTTCTGATGAAAATTAAGTTTTGCATAGAAAGCGATAATTTCGAATTTTCGAAATTGTGATCTGTAGTCAAGTTTTTTTTGCTGAATCAGCTTGAAATTCGTAATCTGCGTTAAATTTCGGTTAGGATAGGACTATTGGGTATCATTTTTAGTCGCCAGTAATTTGTTTCTGATGAAAATTAAGTTTTGCATAGAAAGCGATAATTTCGAATTTTCGAAATTGTGATTCGTAGTCAAGTTTTTTTGCTGAATCAGCATGAACTTTGTAATCTGCGTTGAATTTCGGTTAGAATAGGACTATTGGGTACCATTTATAGTCGCCAGAGATTTTTTTTGTTGAAAATTCATCTTTCACACAGGGCAATGGTTTTGAATTATGGAAATTGTGAACTGCTATCGCATTTTTCAGCTGAACCGATGTGAAATTTGTAATCTGCGTTACTTCTCGGTTAGGATAGGCCTAAAGGGTACCATTTTGTGTCGCGAGAGATTATTTTCTCTTGAATATTCAGTTATCACAGGGGGCATTGAATTGGAATTTTATTGTGTGGAACGATCAGCAGAATTGGAGCTTTGTTATATATGTCGAAGGATACCATTCTCCAATTTCTGTCCATATCACCATCTATTTAAATTCAATGAAATCCAGCCTATAACGATCAGCAGACTGGAAGCGTTGTTATATGTGTAGAAAGATACCATTCTCCAATTTCTGTTGATATCATCATCGATTCAAATTCAATTGAAATTTAGTTTGAAACAATCAGCAGAATGGGAGCTTTGTTATCTGAATTGGGAGATACCATTCTCCAATTTCAGTTAATATCAACATCTATTTAAATTCAATTGAAATTTAGTTTGAAACAATCAGCAGAATAGGAGCTTTGTTGAATGTATATAAAGATACCATTCTCCAATTTCTGTCCATATCACACTCTATTAAAATTCAATTGAAATCCAGCCTTCAGCGATCAGCAGAATGAGAGCGTTGTTATATGTGTAGGGAGATACCATTCTCCAATTTCTGATGATATCATTATCTATTTAAATTCAATTGAAATGCAGTTTGATACAATCAGCAGAATGGGAGTTTTTTTATCTGTGTAGAAAGATATCATTCTCCAATTTCTGTTCATATTATCATCTATTTGAATTCAATTTAAAATTAGTATGAAACAATCAGCAGAATGGGTCCCTTGTTATATGTCAAGAAAGATATCATTCTATAATTTCTGTTCATATCACCATCCATTTAACTTTCATTGAAATATGCTTTAAATTTCGGTTAAAATAGGCCTATTGGGTACCATATTAAGTTACTAGAGATTATTTTCTGTTTAATATTCAGTTTTCACAGAGGGCAATATTATCGAATTTTTGGGAATGTGATCGGTTATCGAGTTTTTCCACTGAACCGATATGAAATTTGTGATCGGTGTTACATTCCTAGGATAGGCCTATTGGGTACCATTCTTAGTCGCCAGAGATTTTTTTTGTTGAAAATTCAGTTTTCACAGAGCGCGATGATTTTGAATTATGGAGATTGTTATCAGCTATCGCATTTTTCAGCTGATCCAATATGAAATTCTTAATCTGCGTTACTTTTCGGTTAGGTTAGGTCTATTGGCTTCCATTTTTAGCAGGCAGAGATTTTTTCCTGATATTGGGAATTCAGTTTACACAGAGGGCAACAACTTCGGATTTTGGATTTCGTATTCGGAGTTCGAGTTTTTCAACTGAACTGATATGAAATTCGTAATCTGCGTTAAATTTCGGTTAGGATAGGACTATTGGGTATCATTTTTAGTCGCCAGTAATTTTTTTCTGATGAAAATTATGTTTTACATAGAAAGCGATAATTTCGAATTTTCGGAATTGTGATTTGTAGTCAAGTTTTTTTCCTGAATCAGCATGAAATTTGTAATCTGCGTTATATTTCGGTTAGGATAGGACTATTTGGTATCATTTTTAGTCGCCAGTAATTTGTTTCTGATGAAAATTAAGTTTTGCATAGAAAGCGATAATTTCGAATTTTCGAAATTGTGATTTGTAGTCAAGTTTTTTTTGCTGAATCAGCATGAAATTCGTAATTTGCGTTAAATTTCGGTAAGGATAGGACTATTGGGTATCATTTTTAGTCGCCAGTAATTTTTTTCTGATGAAAATTAAGTTTTGCATAGAAAGCGATAATTTCGAATTTTCGAAATTGTGATTCGTAGTCAAGTTTTTTTGCTGAATCAGCATGAACTTTGTAATCTGCGTTGAATTTCGGTTAGAATAGGACTATTGGGTACCATTTATAGTCGCCAGAGATTTTTTTTGTTGAAAATTCATCTTTCACACAGGGCAATGGTTTTGAATTATGGAAATTGTGAACTGCTATCGCATTTTTCAGCTGAACCGATGTGAAATTTGTAATCTGCGTTACTTCTCGGTTAGGATAGGCCTAAAGGGTACCATTTTGTGTCGCGAGAGATTATTTTCTCTTGAATATTCAGTTATCACAGGGGGCATTGAATTGGAATTTTATTGCGTGGAACGATCAGCAGAATTGGAGCTTTGTTATATATGTCGAAGGATACCATTCTCCAATTTCTGTCCATATATATCACCATCTATTTAAATTCAATGAAATCCAGCCTATAACGATCAGCAGACTGGAAGCGTTGTTATATGTGTAGAAAGATACCATTCTCCAATTTCTGTTGATATCATCATCGATTCAAATTCAATTGAAATTTAGTTTGAAACAATCAGCAGAATGGGAGCTTTGTTATCTGAATTGGGAGATACCATTCTCCAATTTCAGTTAATATCAACATCTATTTAAATTCAATTGAAATTTAGTTTGAAACAATCAGCAGAATAGGAGCTTTGTTGAATATGTAGAAAGATACCATTCTCCAATTTCTGTCAATATCACACTCTATCAAAATTCAATTGAAATCCAGCCTTCAGCGATCAGCAGAATGAGAGCGTTGTTATATGTGTAGGGAGATACCATTCTCCAATTTCTGTTGATATCATTATCTATTTAAATTCAATTGAAATGCAGTTTGAAACAATCAGCAGAATGGGAGTTTTGTTATCTGTGTAGAAAGATATCATTCTCCAATTTCTGTTCATATTATCATCTATTTGAATTCAATTTAAAATTAGTATGAAACAATCAGCAGAATGGGTCCCTTGTTATATGTAAAAAAAGATATCATTCTATAATTTCTGTTCATATCACCATCCATTTAACTTTCATTGAAATATGCTTTAAATTTCGGTTAAAATAGGCCTATTGGGTACCATATTAAGTTACTAGAGATTATTTTCTGTTTAATATTCAGTTTTCACAGAGGGCAATATTATCGAATTTTTGGGAATGTGATCGGTTATCGAGTTTTTCCACTGAACCGATATGAAATTTGTGATCGGTGTTACATTCCTAGGATAGGCCTATTGGGTACCATTCTTAGTCGCCAGAGATTTTTTTTGTTGAAAATTCAGTTTTCACAGAGCGCGATGATTTTGAATTATGGAGATTGTTATCAGCTATCGCATTTTTCAGCTGATCCAATATGAAATTCTTAATCTGCGTTACTTTTCGGTTAGGTTAGGTCTATTGGCTTCCATTTTTAGCAGGCAGAGATTTTTTCCTGATATTGGGAATTCAGTTTACACAGAGGGCAACAACTTCGGATTTTGGATTTCGTATTCGGAGTTCGAGTTTTTCAACTGAACTGATATGAAATTCGTAATCTGCGTTAAATTTCGGTTAGGATAGGACTATTGGGTATCATTTTTAGTCGCCAGTAATTTTTTTCTGATGAAAATTATGTTTTACATAGAAAGCGATAATTTCGAATTTTCGGAATTGTGATTTGTAGTCAAGTTTTTTTCCTGAATCAGCATGAAATTTGTAATCTGCGTTATATTTCGGTTAGGATAGGACTATTTGGTATCATTTTTAGTCGCCAGTAATTTGTTTCTGATGAAAATTAAGTTTTGCATAGAAAGCGATAATTTCGAATTTTCGAAATTGTGATTTGTAGTCAAGTTTTTTTTGCTGAATCAGCATGAAATTCGTAATTTGCGTTAAATTTCGGTAAGGATAGGACTATTGGGTATCATTTTTAGTCGCCAGTAATTTTTTTCTGATGAAAATTAAGTTTTGCATAGAAAGCGATAATTTCGAATTTTCGAAATTGTGATTCGTAGTCAAGTTTTTTTGCTGAATCAGCATGAACTTTGTAATCTGCGTTGAATTTCGGTTAGAATAGGACTATTGGGTACCATTTATAGTCGCCAGAGATTTTTTTTGTTGAAAATTCATCTTTCACACAGGGCAATGGTTTTGAATTATGGAAATTGTGAACTGCTATCGCATTTTTCAGCTGAACCGATGTGAAATTTGTAATCTGCGTTACTTCTCGGTTAGGATAGGCCTAAAGGGTACCATTTTGTGTCGCGAGAGATTATTTTCTCTTGAATATTCAGTTATCACAGGGGGCATTGAATTGGAATTTTATTGCGTGGAACGATCAGCAGAATTGGAGCTTTGTTATATATGTCGAAGGATACCATTCTCCAATTTCTGTCCATATATATCACCATCTATTTAAATTCAATGAAATCCAGCCTATAACGATCAGCAGACTGGAAGCGTTGTTATATGTGTAGAAAGATACCATTCTCCAATTTCTGTTGATATCATCATCGATTCAAATTCAATTGAAATTTAGTTTGAAACAATCAGCAGAATGGGAGCTTTGTTATCTGAATTGGGAGATACCATTCTCCAATTTCAGTTAATATCAACATCTATTTAAATTCAATTGAAATTTAGTTTGAAACAATCAGCAGAATAGGAGCTTTGTTGAATATGTAGAAAGATACCATTCTCCAATTTCTGTCAATATCACACTCTATCAAAATTCAATTGAAATCCAGCCTTCAGCGATCAGCAGAATGAGAGCGTTGTTATATGTGTAGGGAGATACCATTCTCCAATTTCTGTTGATATCATTATCTATTTAAATTCAATTGAAATGCAGTTTGAAACAATCAGCAGAATGGGAGTTTTGTTATCTGTGTAGAAAGATATCATTCTCCAATTTCTGTTCATATTATCATCTATTTGAATTCAATTTAAAATTAGTATGAAACAATCAGCAGAATGGGTCCCTTGTTATATGTAAAAAAAGATATCATTCTATAATTTCTGTTCATATCACCATCCATTTAACTTTCATTGAAATATGCTTTAAATTTCGGTTAAAATAGGCCTATTGGGTACCATTTTAAGTTACTAGAGATTATTTTCTGTTTAATATTCAGTTTTCACATAGGGCAATATTATCGAATTTTTGGGAATGTGATCGGTTATCGAGTTTTTCCACTGAACCGATATGAAATTTGTGATCGGTGTTACATTCCTAGGATAGGCCTATTGGGTACCATTCTTAGTCGCCAGAGATTTTTTTTGTTGAAAATTCAGTTTTCACAGAGCGCGATGATTTTGAATTATGGAGATTGTTATCAGCTATCGCATTTTTCAGCTGATCCGATATGAAATTCTTAATCTGCGTTACTTTTCGGTTAGGTTAGGTCTATTGGCTTCCATTTTTAGCAGGCAGAGATTTTTTCCTGATATTGAGAATTCAGTTTACACAGAGGGCAACAACTTCGCATTTTGGATTTCGTATTCGGAGTTCGAGTTTTTCAACTGAACTGATATGAAATTCGTAATCTGCGTTAAATTTCGGTTAGGATAGGACTATTGGGTATCATTTTTAGTCGCCAGTAATTTGTTTCTGATGAAAATTAAGTTTTGCATAGAAAGCGATAATTTCGAATTTTCGAAATTGTGATTTGTAGTCAAGTTTTTTTTGCTGAATCAGCATGAAATTCGTAATTTGCGTTAAATTTCGGTAAGGATAGGACTATTGGGTATCATTTTTAGTCGCCAGTAATTTTTTTCTGATGAAAATTAAGTTTTGCATAGAAAGCGATAATTTCGAATTTTCGAAATTGTGATTCGTAGTCAAGTTTTTTTGCTGAATCAGCATGAACTTTGTAATCTGCGTTGAATTTCGGTTAGAATAGGACTATTGGGTACCATTTATAGTCGCCAGAGATTTTTTTTGTTGAAAATTCATCTTTCACACAGGGCAATGGTTTTGAATTATGGAAATTGTGATCTGCTATCGCATTTTTCAGCTGAACCGATGTGAAATTTGTAATCTGCGTTACTTCTCGGTTAGGATAGGCCTAAAGGGTACCATTTTGTGTCGCGAGAGATTATTTTCTCTTGAATATTCAGTTATCACAGGGGGCATTGAATTGGAATTTTATTGCGTGGAACGATCAGCAGAATTGGAGCTTTGTTATATATGTCGAAGGATACCATTCTCCAATTTCTGTCCATATCACCATCTATTTAAATTCAATGAAATCCAGCCTATAACGATCAGCAGACTGGAAGCGTTGTTATATGTGTAGAAAGATACCATTCTCCAATTTCTGTTGATATCATCATCGATTCAAATTCAATTGAAATTTAGTTTGAAACAATCAGCAGAATGGGAGCTTTGTTATCTGAATTGGGAGATACCATTCTCCAATTTCAGTTAATATCAACATCTATTTAAATTCAATTGAAATTTAGTTTGAAACAATCAGCAGAATAGGAGCTTTGTTGAATGTGTAGAAAGATACCATTCTCCAATTTCTGTCCATATCACACTCTATCAAAATTCAATTGAAATCCAGCCTTCAGCGATCAGCAGAATGAGAGCGTTGTTATATGTGTAGGGAGATACCATTCTCCAATTTCTGTTGATATCATTATCTATTTAAATTCAATTGAAAGTCAGTTTGAAACAATCAGCAGAATGGGAGTTTTGTTATCTGTGTAGAAAGATATCATTCTCCAATTTCTGTTCATATTATCATCTATTTGAATTCAATTTAAAATTAGTATGAAACAATCAGCAGAATGGGTCCCTTGTTATATGTAAAAAAAGATATCATTCTATAATTTAGGTTCATATCACCATCCATTTAACTTTCATTGAAATATGCTTTAAATTTCGGTTAAAATAGGCCTATTGGGTACCATTTTAAGTTACTAGAGATTATTTTCTGTTTAATATTCAGTTTTCACATAGGGCAATATTATCGAATTTTTGGGAATGTGATCGGTTATCGAGTTTTTCCACTGAACCGATATGAAATTTGTGATCGGTGTTACATTCCTAGGATAGGCCTATTGGGTACCATTCTTAGTCGCCAGAGATTTTTTTTGTTGAAAATTCAGTTTTCACAGAGCGCGATGATTTTGAATTATGGAGATTGTTATCAGCTATCGCATTTTTCAGCTGATCCGATATGAAATTCTTAATCTGCGTTACTTTTCGGTTAGGTTAGGTCTATTGGCTTCCATTTTTAGCAGGCAGAGATTTTTTCCTGATATTGAGAATTTAGTTTACACAGAGGGCAACAACTTCGCATTTTGGATTTCGTATTCGGAGTTCGAGTTTTTCAACTGAACTGATATGAAATTCGTAATCTGCGTTAAATTTCGGTTAGGATAGGACTATTGGGTATCATTTTTAGTCGCCAGTAATTTGTTTCTGATGAAAATTAAGTTTTGCATAGAAAGCGATAATTTCGAATTTTCGAAATTGTGATTTGTAGTCAAGTTTTTTTTGCTGAATCAGCATGAAATTCGTAATTTGCGTTAAATTTCGGTTAGGATAGGACTATTGGGTATCATTTTTAGTCGCCAGTAATTTTTTTCTGATGAAAATTAAGTTTTGCATAGAAAGCGATAATTTCGAATTTTCGAAATTGTGATTTGTAGTCAAGTTTTTTTTGCTGAATCAGCATGAAATTCGTAATTTGCGTTAAATTTCGGTTAGGATAGGACTATTGGGTATCATTTTTAGTCGCCAGTAATTTTTTTCTGATGAAAATTAAGTTTTGCATAGAAAGCGATAATTTCGAATTTTCGAAATTGTGATTCGTAGTCAAGTTTTTTTGCTGAATCAGCATGAACTTTGTAATCTGCGTTGAATTTCGGTTAGAATAGGACTATTGGGTACCATTTATAGTCGCCAGAGATTTTTTTGTTGAAAATTCATCTTTCACACAGGGCAATGGTTTTGAATTATGGAAATTGTGATCTGCTATCGCATTTTTCAGCTGAACCGATGTGAAATTTGTAATCTGCGTTACTTCTCGGTTAGGATAGGCCTAAAGGGTACCATTTTGTGTCGCGAGAGATTATTTTCTCTTGAATATTCAGTTATCACAGGGGGCATTGAATTGGAATTTTATTGCGTGGAACGATCAGCAGAATTGGAGCTTTGTTATATATGTTGAAGGATACCATTCTCCAATTTCTGTCCATATCACCATCTATTTAAATTCAATGAAATCCAGCCTATAACGATCAGCAGACTGGAAGCGTTGTTATATGTGTAGAAAGATACCATTCTCCAATTTCTGTTGATATCATCATCGATTCAAATTCAATTGAAATTTAGTTTGAAACAATCAGCAGAATGGGAGCTTTGTTATCTGAATTGGGAGATACCATTCTCCAATTTCAGTTAATATCAACATCTATTTAAATTCAATTGAAATTTAGTTTGAAACAATCAGCAGAATAGGAGCTTTGTTGAATGTGTAGAAAGATACCATTCTCCAATTTCTGTCCATATCACACTCTATCAAAATTCAATTGAAAGCCAGCCTTCAGCGATCAGCAGAATGAGAGCGTTGTTATATGTGTAGGGAGATACCATTCTCCAATTTCTGTTGATATCATTATCTATTTAAATTCAATTGAAAGTCAGTTTGAAACAATCAGCAGAATGGGAGTTTTGTTATCTGTGTAGAAAGATATCATTCTCCAATTTCTGTTCATATTATCATCTATTTGAATTCAATTTAAAATTAGTATGAAACAATCAGCAGAATGGGTCCCTTGTTATATGTAAAAAAAGATATCATTCTATAATTTCTGTTCATATCACCATCCATTTAACTTTCATTGAAATATGCTTTAAATTTCGGTTAAAATAGGCCTATTGGGTACCATTTTAAGTTACTAGAGATTATTTTCTGTTTAATATTCAGTTTTCACATAGGGCAATATTATCGAATTTTTGGGAATGTGATCGGTTATCGAGTTTTTCCACTGAACCGATATGAAATTTGTGATCGGTGTTACATTCCTAGGATAGGCCTATTGGGTACCATTCTTAGTCGCCAGAGATTTTTTTTGTTGAAAATTCAGTTTTCACAGAGCGCGATGATTTTGAATTATGGAGATTGTTATCAGCTATCGCATTTTTCAGCTGATCCGATATGAAATTCTTAATCTGCGTTACTTTTCGGTTAGGTTAGGTCTATTGGCTTCCATTTTTAGCAGGCAGAGATTTTTTCCTGATATTGAGAATTCAGTTTATACACAGAGGGCAACAACTTCGCATTTTGGATTTCGTATTCGGAGTTCGAGTTTTTCAACTGAACTGATATGAAATTCGTAATCTGCGTTAAATTTCGGTTAGGATAGGACTATTGGGTATCATTTTTAGTCGCCAGTAATTTGTTTCTGATGAAAATTAAGTTTTGCATAGAAAGCGATAATTTCGAATTTTGGAAATTGTGATTCGTAGTCAAGTTTTTTTGCTGAATCAGCATGAACTTTGTAATCTGCGTTGAATTTCGGTTAGAATAGGACTATTGGGTACCATTTATAGACGCCAGAGATTTTTTTTGTTGAAAATTCATCTTTCACACAGGGCAATGGTTTTGAATTATGGAAATTGTGAACTGCTATCGCATTTTTCAGCTGAACCGATGTGAAATTTGTAATCTGCGTTACTTCTCGGTTAGGATAGGCCTAAAGGGTACCATTTTGTGTCGCGAGAGATTATTTTCTCTTGAATATTCAGTTATCACAGGGGGCATTGAATTGGAATTTTATTGCGTGGAACGATCAGCAGAATTGGAGCTTTGTTATATATGTCGAAGGATACCATTCTCCAATTTCTGTCCATATATATCACCATCTATTTAAATTCAATGAAATCCAGCCTATAACGATCAGCAGACTGGAAGCGTTGTTATATGTGTAGAAAGATACCATTCTCCAATTTCTGTTGATATCATCATCGATTCAAATTCAATTGAAATTTAGTTTGAAACAATCAGCAGAATGGGAGCTTTGTTATCTGAATTGGGAGATACCATTCTCCAATTTCAGTTAATATCAACATCTATTTAAATTCAATTGAAATTTAGTTTGAAACAATCAGCAGAATAGGAGCTTTGTTGAATATGTAGAAAGATACCATTCTCCAATTTCTGTCAATATCACACTCTATCAAAATTCAATTGAAATCCAGCCTTCAGCGATCAGCAGAATGAGAGCGTTGTTATATGTGTAGGGAGATACCATTCTCCAATTTCTGTTGATATCATTATCTATTTAAATTCAATTGAAAGTCAGTTTGAAACAATCAGCAGAATGGGAGTTTTGTTATCTGTGTAGAAAGATATCATTCTCCAATTTCTGTTCATATTATCATCAATTTGAATTCAATTTAAAATTAGTATGAAACAATCAGCAGAATGGGTCCCTTGTTATATGTAAAGAAAGATATCATTCTATAATTTCTGTTCATATCACCATCCATTTAACTTTCATTGAAATATGCTTTAAATTTCGGTTAAAATAGGCCTATTGGGTACCATTTTAAGTTACTAGAGATTATGTTCTGTTTAATATTCAGTTTTCACATAGGGCAATATTATCGAATTTTTGGGAATGTGATCGGTTATCGAGTTTTTCCACTGAACCGATATGAAATTTGTGATCGGTGTTACATTCCTAGGATAGGCCTATTGGGTACCATTCTTAGTCGCCAGAGATTTTTTTTGTTGAAAATTCAGTTTTCACAGAGCGCGATGATTTTGAATTATGGAGATTGTTATCAGCTATCGCATTTTTCAGCTGATCCGATATGAAATTCTTAATCTGCGTTACTTTTCGGTTAGGTTAGGTCTATTGGCTTCCATTTTTAGCAGGCAGAGATTTTTTCCTGATATTGAGAATTCAGTTTACACAGAGGGCAACAACTTCGCATTTTGGATTTCGTATTCGGAGTTCGAGTTTTTCAACTGAACTGATATGAAATTCGTAATCTGCGTTAAATTTCGGTTAGGATAGGACTATTGGGTATCATTTTTAGTCGCCAGTAATTTGTTTCTGATGAAAATTAAGTTTTGCATAGAAAGCGATAATTTCGAATTTTCGAAATTGTGATTTGTAGTCAAGTTTTTTTTGCTGAATCAGCATGAAATTCGTAATTTGCGTTAAATTTCGGTTAGGATAGGACTATTGGGTATCATTTTTAGTCGCCAGTAATTTGTTTCTGATGAAAATTAAGTTTTGCATAGAAAGCGATAATTTCGAATTTTCGAAATTGTGATTCGTAGTCAAGTTTTTTTGCTGAATCAGCGTGAACTTTGTAATCTGCGTTGAATTTCGGTTAGAATAGGACTATTGGGTACCATTTATAGTCGCCAGAGATTTTTTTTGTTGAAAATTCATCTTTCACACAGGGCAATGGTTTTGAATTATGGAAATTGTGATCTGCTATCGCATTTTTCAGCTGAACCGATGTGAAATTTGTAATCTGCGTTACTTCTCGGTTAGGATAGGCCTAAAGGGTACCATTTTGTGTCGCGAGAGATTATTTTCTCTTGAATATTCAGTTATCACAGGGGGCATTGAATTGGAATTTTATTGCGTGGAACGATC
This sequence comes from Aspidiotus rigidus, assembly GCA_035079385.1. Lineage (NCBI taxonomy): Eukaryota > Metazoa > Arthropoda > Insecta > Hemiptera > Diaspididae > Aspidiotus > Aspidiotus rigidus. The sequence continues at coordinate 7,627,884 of JAVHKY010000056.1, forward strand.
AGCAGAATTGGAACTTTGTTATATATGTTGAAGGATACCATTCTCCAATTTCTGTCCATATCACCATCTATTTAAATTCAATGAAATCCAGCCTATAACGATCAGCAGACTGGAAGCGTTGTTATATGTGTAGAAAGATACCATTCTCCAATTTCTGTTGATATCATCATCGATTCAAATTCAATTGAAATTTAGTTTGAAACAATCAGCAGAATGGGAGCTTTGTTATCTGAATTGGGAGATACCATTCTCCAATTTCAGTTAATATCAACATCTATTTAAATTCAATTGAAATTTAGTTTGAAACAATCAGCAGAATAGGAGCTTTGTTGAATGTGTAGAAAGATACCATTCTCCAATTTCTGTCCATATCACACTCTATCAAAATTCAATTGAAATCCAGCCTTCAGCGATCAGCAGAATGAGAGCGTTGTTATATGTGTAGGGAGATACCATTCTCCAATTTCTGTTGATATCATTATCTATTTAAATTCAATTGAAAGTCAGTTTGAAACAATCAGCAGAATGGGAGTTTTGTTATCTGTGTAGAAAGATATCATTCTCCAATTTCTGTTCATATTATCATCTATTTGAATTCAATTTAAAATTAGTATGAAACAATCAGCAGAATGGGTCCCTTGTTATATGTAAAAAAAGATATCATTCTATAATTTCTGTTCATATCACCATCCATTTAACTTTCATTGAAATATGCTTTAAATTTCGGTTAAAATAGGCCTATTGGGTACCATTTTAAGTTACTAGAGATTATTTTCTGTTTAATATTCAGTTTTCACATAGGGCAATATTATCGAATTTTTGGGAATGTGATCGGTTATCGAGTTTTTCCACTGAACCGATATGAAATTTGTGATCGGTGTTACATTCCTAGGATAGGCCTATTGGGTACCATTCTTAGTCGCCAGAGATTTTTTTTGTTGAAAATTCAGTTTTCACAGAGCGCGATGATTTTGAATTATGGAGATTGTTATCAGCTATCGCATTTTTCAGCTGATCCGATATGAAATTCTTAATCTGCGTTACTTTTCGGTTAGGTTAGGTCTATTGGCTTCCATTTTTAGCAGGCAGAGATTTTTTCCTGATATTGAGAATTTAGTTTACACAGAGGGCAACAACTTCGCATTTTGGATTTCGTATTCGGAGTTCGAGTTTTTCAACTGAACTGATATGAAATTCGTAATCTGCGTTAAATTTCGGTTAGGATAGGACTATTGGGTATCATTTTTAGTCGCCAGTAATTTGTTTCTGATGAAAATTAAGTTTTGCATAGAAAGCGATAATTTCGAATTTTCGAAATTGTGATTTGTAGTCAAGTTTTTTTTGCTGAATCAGCATGAAATTCGTAATTTGCGTTAAATTTCGGTTAGGATAGGACTATTGGGTATCATTTTTAGTCGCCAGTAATTTTTTTCTGATGAAAATTAAGTTTTGCATAGAAAGCGATAATTTCGAATTTTCGAAATTGTGATTTGTAGTCAAGTTTTTTTTGCTGAATCAGCATGAAATTCGTAATTTGCGTTAAATTTCGGTTAGGATAGGACTATTGGGTATCATTTTTAGTCGCCAGTAATTTTTTTCTGATGAAAATTAAGTTTTGCATAGAAAGCGATAATTTCGAATTTTGGAAATTGTGATTCGTAGTCAAGTTTTTTTGCTGAATCAGCATGAACTTTGTAATCTGCGTTGAATTTCGGTTAGAATAGGACTATTGGGTACCATTTATAGTCGCCAGAGATTTTTTTTGTTGAAAATTCATCTTTCACACAGGGCAATGGTTTTGAATTATGGAAATTGTGAACTGCTATCGCATTTTTCAGCTGAACCGATGTGAAATTTGTAATCTGCGTTACTTCTCGGTTAGGATAGGCCTAAAGGGTACCATTTTGTGTCGCGAGAGATTATTTTCTCTTGAATATTCAGTTATCACAGGGGGCATTGAATTGGAATTTTATTGCGTGGAACGATCAGCAGAATTGGAGCTTTGTTATATATGTCGAAGGATACCATTCTCCAATTTCTGTCCATATCACCATCTATTTAAATTCAATGAAATCCAGCCTATAACGATCAGCAGACTGGAAGCGTTGTTATATGTGTAGAAAGATACCATTCTCCAATTTCTGTTGATATCATCATCGATTCAAATTCAATTGAAATTTAGTTTGAAACAATCAGCAGAATGGGAGCTTTGTTATCTGAATTGGGAGATACCATTCTCCAATTTCAGTTAATATCAACATCTATTTAAATTCAATTGAAATTTAGTTTGAAACAATCAGCAGAATAGGAGCTTTGTTGAATGTGTAGAAAGATACCATTCTCCAATTTCTGTCCATATCACACTCTATCAAAATTCAATTGAAATCCAGCCTTCAGCGACCAGCAGAATGAGAGCGTTGTTATATGTGTAGGGAGATACCATTCTCCAATTTCTGTTGATATCATTATCTATTTAAATTCAATTGAAAGTCAGTTTGAAACAATCAGCAGAATGGGAGTTTTGTTATCTGTGTAGAAAGATATCATTCTCCAATTTCTGTTCATATTATCATCTATTTGAATTCAATTTAAAATTAGTATGAAACAATCAGCAGAATGGGTCCCTTGTTATATGTCAAGAAAGATATCATTCTATAATTTCTGTTCATATCACCATCCATTTAACTTTAATCGAAATATGCTTTAAATTTCGGTTAAAATAGGCCTATTGGGTACCATTTTAAGTTACCAGAGATTATTTTCTGTTTAATATTCAGTTTTCAAAGAGGGCAATATTTTCGAATATTTGGGAATGTGATCGGTTATCGAGTTTTTCAACTGAACCGATATGAAATTTGTGATCGGTGTTAAATTTCTAGGATAGGCCTATTGGGTACCATTCTTAGTCGCTAGAGATTTTTTTTGTTGAAAATTCTGTTTTCACAGACCGCGATGATTTTGAATTATGGAGATTGTTATCAGCTATCGCATTTCTCAGCTGATCCGATATGAAATTTGTAATCTGCGTTACTTTTCGGTTAGGTTAGGTCTATTGGCTTCCATTTTTAGCAGGCAGAGATTTTTTCCTGATGTTGAGAATTCAGTTTACACAGAGGGCAACAACTTCGGATTTTGGATTTCGTGTTCGGAGTTCGAGTTTTTCAACTGAACTGATATGAAATTCGTAATCTGCGTTAAATTTCGGTTAGGATAGGACTATTGGGTATCATTTTTAGTCTTCAGTAATTTTTTTCTGATGAAAATTAAGTTTTGCATAGAAAGCGATAATTTCGCATTCTCGGAATTGTGATTTGTAGTCAAGTTTTTTTGCTGAATCAGCATGAAATTTGTAATCTGCGTTAAATTTCGGTTAGGATAGGACTATTGGGTATCATTTTTAGTCGCCAGTAATTTTTTTCTGATGAAAATTAAGTTTTGCATAGAAAGCGATAATTTCGAATTTTCGAAATTGTGATCTGTAGTCAAGTTTTTTTTGCTGATTCAGCTTGAAATTCGTGATCTGCGTTAAATTTCGGTTAGGATAGGACTATTGGGTATCATTTTTAGTCTTCAGTAATTTTTTTCTGATGAAAATTAAGTTTTGCATAGAAAGCGATAATTTCGCATTCTCGGAATTGTGATTTGTAGTCAAGTTTTTTTGCTGAATCAGCATGAAATTTGTAATCTGCGTTAAATTTCGGTTAGGATAGGACTATTGGGTATCATTTTTAGTCGCCAGTAATTTTTTTCTGATGAAAATTAAGTTTTGCATAGAAAGCGATAATTTCGAATTTTCGGAATTGTGATTTGTAGTCAAGTTTATTTTTGCTGAATCAGCATGAAATTCGTAATTTGCGTTAAATTTCGGTTAGGATAGGACTATTGGGTATCATTTTTAGTCGCCAGTAATTTTTTTCTGATGAAAATTATGTTTTGCATAGAAAGCGATAATTTCGAATTTTGGAAATTGTGATTCGTAGTCAAGTTTTTTTGCTGAATCAGCATGAACTTTGTAATCTGCGTTGAATTTCGGTTAGAATAGGACTATTGGGTACCATTTATAGTCGCCAGAGATTTTTTTTGTTGCAAATTCATCTTTCACACAGGGCAATGGTTTTGAATTATGGAAATTGTGATCTGCTATCGCTGAACCGATGTGAAATTTGTAATCTGCGTTACTTTTCGGTTAGGATAGGCCTAAAGGGTACCATTTTGTGTCGCGAGAGATTATTTTCTGTTGAATATTCAGTTATCACAGGGGGCCTTAAATTGGAATTTTATTGCCTGGAACGATCAGCAGAATTGGAGCTTTGTTATATATGTTGAAGGATACCATTCTCCAATTTCTGTCCATATCACCATTTATTTAAATTCCACGAAATCCAGCCTATAACGATCAGCAGACTGGAAGCGTTGTTATATGTGTAGAAAGATACCATTCTCCAATTTCTGTTGATATCATCATCCATTCAAATTCAATTGAAATTTAGTTTGAAATAATCAGCAGAATGGGAGCTTTGTTATCTGAATTGGGAGATACCATTCTCCAATTTCAGTTAATATCATCATCTATTTAAATTCAATTGAAATGCAGTTTGAAACAATCAGCAGAATAGGAGCTTTGTTGAATGTGTAGAAAGATACCATTCTCCAATTTCTGTCCATATCACACTCTATCAAAATTCAATTGAAATCCAGCCTTCAGCGATCAGCAGAATGAGAGCGTTGTTATATGTGTAGGGAGATACCATTCTCCAATTTCTGTTGATATCATTATCTTTTTAAATTCAATTGAAATGCAGTTTGAAACAATCAGCAGAATGGGAGTTTTGTTATCTGTGTAGAAAGATATCATTCTCCAATTTCTGTTCATATTATCATCTATTTGAATTCAATTTAAAATTAGTATGAAACAATCAGCAGAATGGGTCCCTTGTTATATGTCAAGAAAGATATCATTCTATAATTTCTGTTCATATCACCATCCATTTAACTTTAATTGAAATATGCTTTAAATTTCGGTTAAAATAGGCCTATTGGGTACCATTTTAAGTTACCAGAGATTATTTTCTGTTTAATATTCAGTTTTCACAGAGGGCAATGTTTTCGAATTTTTGGGAATGTGATCGGTTATCGAGTTTTTCAACTGAACCGATATGAAATTTGTGATCGGTGTGAAATTTCTAGGATAGGCCTATTGGGTACCATTCTTAGTCGCCAGAGATTTTTTTTGTTGAAAATTCAGGTTTCACAGAGCGCGATGATTTTGAATTATGGAGATTGTTATCAGCTATCGCATTTCTCAGCTGATCCGATATGAAATTTGTAATCTGCGTTACTTTTCGGTTAGGTTAGGTATATTGGCTTCCATTTTTAGCAGGCAGAGATTTTTTCCTCATGTTGAGAATTCAGTTTACACAGAGGGCAACAACTTCGGATTTTGGATTTCGTGTTCGGAGTTCGAGTTTTTCAACTGAACTGATATGAAATTCGTAATCTGCGTTAAATTTCGGTTAGGATAGGACTATTGGGTATCATTTTTAGTCGCCAGTAATTTTTTTCTGATGAAAATTAAGTTTTGCATAGAAAGCGATAATTTCGAATTTTCGAAATTGTGATCTGTAGTCAAGTTTTTTTTGCTGATTCAGCTTGAAATTCGTAATCTGCGTTAAATTTCGGTTAGGATAGGACTATTGGGTATCATTTTTAGTCGCCAGTAATTTGTTTCTGATGAAAATTAAGTTTTGCATAGAAAGCGATAATTTCGAATTTTCGAAATTGTGATTTGTAGTCAAGTTTTTTTTGCTGAATCAGCATGAAATTCGTAATTTGCGTTAAATTTCGGTTAGGATAGGACTATTGGGTATCATTTTTAGTCGCCAGTAATTTGTTTCTGATGAAAATTAAGTTTTGCATAGAAAGCGATAATTTCGAATTTTCGAAATTGTGATTCGTAGTCAAGTTTTTTTGCTGAATCAGCATGAACTTTGTAATCTGCGTTGAATTTCGGTTAGAATAGGACTATTGGGTACCATTTATAGTCGCCAGAGATTTTTTTTGTTGAAAATTCATCTTTCACACAGGGCAATGGTTTTGAATTATGGAAATTGTGAACTGCTATCGCATTTTTCAGCTGAACCGATGTGAAATTTGTAATCTGCGTTACTTCTCGGTTAGGATAGGCCTAAAGGGTACCATTTTGTGTCGCGAGAGATTATTTTCTGTTGAATATTCAGTTATCACAGGGGGCATTGAATTGGAATTTTATTGCGTGGAACGATCAGCAGAATTGGAGCTTTGTTATATATGTCGAAGGATACCATTCTCCAATTTCTGTCCATATCACCATCTATTTAAATTCAATGAAATCCAGCCTATAACGATCAGCAGACTGGAAGCGTTGTTATATGTGTAGAAAGATACCATTCTCCAATTTCTGTTGATATCATCATCGATTCAAATTCAATTGAAATTTAGTTTGAAACAATCAGCAGAATGGGAGCTTTGTTATCTGAATTGGGAGATACCATTCTCCAATTTCAGTTAATATCATTATCTATTTAAATTCAATTGAAATTTAGTTTGAAACAATCAGCAGAATAGGAGCTTTGTTGAATGTGTAGAAAGATACCATTCTCCAATTTCTGTCCATATCACACTCTATTAAAATTCAATTGAAATCCAGCCTTCAGCGATCAGCAGAATGAGAGCGTTGTTATATGTGTAGGGAGATACCATTCTCCAATTTCTGTTGATATCATTATCTATTTAAATTCAATTGAAATGCAGTTTGAAACAATCAGCAGAATGGGAGTTTTTTTATCTGTGTAGAAAGATATCATTCTCCAATTTCTGTTCATATTATCATCTATTTGAATTCAATTTAAAATTAGTATGAAACAATCAGCAGAATGGGTCCCTTGTTATATGTCAAGAAAGATATCATTCTATAATTTCTGTTCATATCACCATCCATTTAACTTTCATTGAAATATGCTTTAAATTTCGGTTAAAATAGGCCTATTGGGTACCATTTTAAGTTACTAGAGATTATTTTCTGTTTAATATTCAGTTTTCACATAGGGCAATATTATCGAATTTTTGGGAATGTGATCGGTTATCGAGTTTTTCCACTGAACCGATATGAAATTTGTGATCGGTGTTACATTCCTAGGATAGGCCTATTGGGTACCATTCTTAGTCGCCAGAGATTTTTTTTGTTGAAAATTCAGTTTTCACAGAGCGCGATGATTTTGAATTATGGAGATTGTTATCAGCTATCGCATTTTTCAGCTGATCCGATATGAAATTCTTAATCTGCGTTACTTTTCGGTTAGGTTAGGTCTATTGGCTTCCATTTTTAGCAGGCAGAGATTTTTTCCTGATATTGAGAATTTAGTTTACACAGAGGGCAACAACTTCGCATTTTGGATTTCGTATTCGGAGTTCGAGTTTTTCAACTGAACTGATATGAAATTCGTAATCTGCGTTAAATTTCGGTTAGGATAGGACTATTGGGTATCATTTTTAGTCGCCAGTAATTTGTTTCTGATGAAAATTAAGTTTTGCATAGAAAGCGATAATTTCGAATTTTCGAAATTGTGATTTGTAGTCAAGTTTTTTTTGCTGAATCAGCATGAAATTCGTAATTTGCGTTAAATTTCGGTTAGGATAGGACTATTGGGTATCATTTTTAGTCGCCAGTAATTTTTTTCTGATGAAAATTAAGTTTTGCATAGAAAGCGATAATTTCGAATTTTCGAAATTGTGATTTGTAGTCAAGTTTTTTTTGCTGAATCAGCATGAAATTCGTAATTTGCGTTAAATTTCGGTTAGGATAGGACTATTGGGTATCATTTTTAGTCGCCAGTAATTTTTTTCTGATGAAAATTAAGTTTTGCATAGAAAGCGATAATTTCGAATTTTGGAAATTGTGATTCGTAGTCAAGTTTTTTTGCTGAATCAGCATGAACTTTGTAATCTGCGTTGAATTTCGGTTAGAATAGGACTATTGGGTACCATTTATAGTCGCCAGAGATTTTTTTTGTTGAAAATTCATCTTTCACACAGGGCAATGGTTTTGAATTATGGAAATTGTGAACTGCTATCGCATTTTTCAGCTGAACCGATGTGAAATTTGTAATCTGCGTTACTTCTCGGTTAGGATAGGCCTAAAGGGTACCATTTTGTGTCGCGAGAGATTATTTTCTCTTGAATATTCAGTTATCACAGGGGGCATTGAATTGGAATTTTATTGCGTGGAACGATCAGCAGAATTGGAGCTTTGTTATATATGTCGAAGGATACCATTCTCCAATTTCTGTCCATATCACCATCTATTTAAATTCAATGAAATCCAGCCTATAACGATCAGCAGACTGGAAGCGTTGTTATATGTGTAGAAAGATACCATTCTCCAATTTCTGTTGATATCATCATCGATTCAAATTCAATTGAAATTTAGTTTGAAACAATCAGCAGAATGGGAGCTTTGTTATCTGAATTGGGAGATACCATTCTCCAATTTCAGTTAATATCAACATCTATTTAAATTCAATTGAAATTTAGTTTGAAACAATCAGCAGAATAGGAGCTTTGTTGAATGTGTAGAAAGATACCATTCTCCAATTTCTGTCCATATCACACTCTATCAAAATTCAATTGAAATCCAGCCTTCAGCGACCAGCAGAATGAGAGCGTTGTTATATGTGTAGGGAGATAGCATTCTCCAATTTCTGTTGATATCATTATCTATTTAAATTCAATTGAAAGTCAGTTTGAAACAATCAGCAGAATGGGAGTTTTGTTATCTGTGTAGAAAGATATCATTCTCCAATTTCTGTTCATATTATCATCTATTTGAATTCAATTTAAAATTAGTATGAAACAATCAGCAGAATGGGTCCCTTGTTATATGTCAAGAAAGATATCATTCTATAATTTCTGTTCATATCACCATCCATTTAACTTTAATCGAAATATGCTTTAAATTTCGGTTAAAATAGGCCTATTGGGTACCATTTTAAGTTACCAGAGATTATTTTCTGTTTAATATTCAGTTTTCAAAGAGGGCAATATTTTCGAATATTTGGGAATGTGATCGGTTATCGAGTTTTTCAACTGAACCGATATGAAATTTGTGATCGGTGTTAAATTTCTAGGATAGGCCTATTGGGTACCATTCTTAGTCGCTAGAGATTTTTTTTGTTGAAAATTCTGTTTTCACAGACCGCGATGATTTTGAATTATGGAGATTGTTATCAGCTATCGCATTTCTCAGCTGATCCGATATGAAATTTGTAATCTGCGTTACTTTTCGGTTAGGTTAGGTCTATTGGCTTCCATTTTTAGCAGGCAGAGATTTTTTCCTGATGTTGAGAATTCAGTTTACACAGAGGGCAACAACTTCGGATTTTGGATTTCGTGTTCGGAGTTCGAGTTTTTCAACTGAACTGATATGAAATTCGTAATCTGCGTTAAATTTCGGTTAGGATAGGACTATTGGGTATCATTTTTAGTCTTCAGTAATTTTTTTCTGATGAAAATTAAGTTTTGCATAGAAAGCGATAATTTCGCATTCTCGGAATTGTGATTTGTAGTCAAGTTTTTTTGCTGAATCAGCATGAAATTTGTAATCTGCGTTAAATTTCGGTTAGGATAGGACTATTGGGTATCATTTTTAGTCGCCAGTAATTTTTTTCTGATGAAAATTAAGTTTTGCATAGAAAGCGATAATTTCGAATTTTCGAAATTGTGATCTGTAGTCAAGTTTTTTTTGCTGATTCAGCTTGAAATTCGTAATCTGCGTTAAATTTCGGTTAGGATAGGACTATTGGGTATCATTTTTAGTCTTCAGTAATTTTTTTCTGATGAAAATTAAGTTTTGCATAGAAAGCGATAATTTCGCATTCTCGGAATTGTGATTTGTAGTCAAGTTTTTTTGCTGAATCAGCATGAAATTTGTAATCTGCGTTAAATTTCGGTTAGGATAGGACTATTGGGTATCATTTTTAGTCGCCAGTAATTTTTTTCTGATGAAAATTAAGTTTTGCATAGAAAGCGATAATTTCGAATTTTCGGAATTGTGATTTGTAGTCAAGTTTATTTTTGCTGAATCAGCATGAAATTCGTAATTTGCGTTAAATTTCGGTTAGGATAGGACTATTGGGTATCATTTTTAGTCGCCAGTAATTTTTTTCTGATGAAAATTATGTTTTGCATAGAAAGCGATAATTTCGAATTTTGGAAATTGTGATTCGTAGTCAAGTTTTTTTGCTGAATCAGCATGAACTTTGTAATCTGCGTTGAATTTCGGTTAGAATAGGACTATTGGGTACCATTTATAGTCGCCAGAGATTTTTTTTGTTGCAAATTCATCTTTCACACAGGGCAATGGTTTTGAATTATGGAAATTGTGATCTGCTATCGCTGAACCGATGTGAAATTTGTAATCTGCGTTACTTTTCGGTTAGGATAGGCCTAAAGGGTACCATTTTGTGTCGCGAGAGATTATTTTCTGTTGAATATTCAGTTATCACAGGGGGCCTTAAATTGGAATTTTATTGCCTGGAACGATCAGCAGACTGGAAGCGTTGTTATATGTGTAGAAAGATACCATTCTCCAATTTCTGTTGATATCATCATCCATTCAAATTCAATTGAAATTTAGTTTGAAATAATCAGCAGAATGGGAGCTTTGTTATCTGAATTGGGAGATACCATTCTCCAATTTCAGTTAATATCATCATCTATTTAAATTCAATTGAAATGCAGTTTGAAACAATCAGCAGAATAGGAGCTTTGTTGAATGTGTAGAAAGATACCATTCTCCAATTTCTGTCCATATCACACTCTATCAAAATTCAATTGAAATCCAGCCTTCAGCGATCAGCAGAATGAGAGCGTTGTTATATGTGTAGGGAGATACCATTCTCCAATTTCTGTTGATATCATTATCTTTTTAAATTCAATTGAAATGCAGTTTGAAACAATCAGCAGAATGGGAGTTTTGTTATCTGTGTAGAAAGATATCATTCTCCAATTTCTGTTCATATTATCATCTATTTGAATTCAATTTAAAATTAGTATGAAACAATCAGCAGAATGGGTCCCTTGTTATATGTCAAGAAAGATATCATTCTATAATTTCTGTTCATATCACCATCCATTTAACTTTAATTGAAATATGCTTTAAATTTCGGTTAAAATAGGCCTATTGGGTACCATTTTAAGTTACCAGAGATTATTTTCTGTTTAATATTCAGTTTTCACAGAGGGCAATGTTTTCGAATTTTTGGGAATGTGATCGGTTATCGAGTTTTTCAACTGAACCGATATGAAATTTGTGATCGGTGTGAAATTTCTAGGATAGGCCTATTGGGTACCATTCTTAGTCGCCAGAGATTTTTTTTGTTGAAAATTCAGGTTTCACAGAGCGCGATGATTTTGAATTATGGAGATTGTTATCAGCTATCGCATTTCTCAGCTGATCCGATATGAAATTTGTAATCTGCGTTACTTTTCGGTTAGGTTAGGTATATTGGCTTCCATTTTTAGCAGGCAGAGATTTTTTCCTCATGTTGAGAATTCAGTTTACACAGAGGGCAACAACTTCGGATTTTGGATTTCGTGTTCGGAGTTCGAGTTTTTCAACTGAACTGATATGAAATTCGTAATCTGCGTTAAATTTCGGTTAGGATAGGACTATTGGGTATCATTTTTAGTCGCCAGTAATTTTTTTCTGATGAAAATTAAGTTTTGCATAGAAAGCGATAATTTCGAATTTTCGAAATTGTGATCTGTAGTCAAGTTTTTTTTGCTGATTCAGCTTGAAATTCGTAATCTGCGTTAAATTTCGGTTAGGATAGGACTATTGGGTATCATTTTTAGTCGCCAGTAATTTGTTTCTGATGAAAATTAAGTTTTGCATAGAAAGCGATAATTTCGAATTTTCGAAATTGTGATTTGTAGTCAAGTTTTTTTTGCTGAATCAGCATGAAATTCGTAATTTGCGTTAAATTTCGGTTAGGATAGGACTATTGGGTATCATTTTTAGTCGCCAGTAATTTGTTTCTGATGAAAATTAAGTTTTGCATAGAAAGCGATAATTTCGAATTTTCGAAATTGTGATTCGTAGTCAAGTTTTTTTGCTGAATCAGCATGAACTTTGTAATCTGCGTTGAATTTCGGTTAGAATAGGACTATTGGGTACCATTTATAGTCGCCAGAGATTTTTTTTGTTGAAAATTCATCTTTCACACAGGGCAATGGTTTTGAATTATGGAAATTGTGAACTGCTATCGCATTTTTCAGCTGAACCGATGTGAAATTTGTAATCTGCGTTACTTCTCGGTTAGGATAGGCCTAAAGGGTACCATTTTGTGTCGCGAGAGATTATTTTCTCTTGAATATTCAGTTATCACAGGGGGCATTGAATTGGAATTTTATTGCGTGGAACGATCAGCAGAATTGGAGCTTTGTTATATATGTCGAAGGATACCATTCTCCAATTTCTGTCCATATCACCATCTATTTAAATTCAATGAAATCCAGCCTACAACGATCAGCAGACTGGAAGCGTTGTTATATGTGTAGAAAGATACCATTCTCCAATTTCTGTTGATATCATCATCGATTCAAATTCAATTGAAATTTAGTTTGAAACAATCAGCAGAATGGGAGCTTTGTTATCTGAATTGGGAGATACCATTCTCCAATTTCAGTTAATATCATTATCTATTTAAATTCAATTGAAATTTAGTTTGAAACAATCAGCAGAATAGGAGCTTTGTTGAATGTGTAGAAAGATACCATTCTCCAATTTCTGTCCATATCACACTCTATTAAAATTCAATTGAAATCCAGCCTTCAGCGATCAGCAGAATGAGAGCGTTGTTATATGTGTAGGGAGATACCATTCTCCAATTTCTGTTGATATCATTATCTATTTAAATTCAATTGAAATGCAGTTTGAAACAATCAGCAGAATGGGAGTTTTTTTATCTGTGTAGAAAGATATCATTCTCCAATTTCTGTTCATATTATCATCTATTTGAATTCAATTTAAAATTAGTATGAAACAATCAGCAGAATGGGTCCCTTGTTATATGTCAAGAAAGATATCATTCTATAATTTCTGTTCATATCACCATCCATTTAACTTTCATTGAAATATGCTTTAAATTTCGGTTAAAATAGGCCTATTGGGTACCATTTTAAGTTACTAGAGATTATTTTCTGTTTAATATTCAGTTTTCACATAGGGCAATATTATCGAATTTTTGGGAATGTGATCGGTTATCGAGTTTTTCCACTGAACCGATATGAAATTTGTGATCGGTGTTACATTCCTAGGATAGGCCTATTGGGTACCATTCTTAGTCGCCAGAGATTTTTTTTGTTGAAAATTCAGTTTTCACAGAGCGCGATGATTTTGAATTATGGAGATTGTTATCAGCTATCGCATTTTTCAGCTGATCCGATATGAAATTCTTAATCTGCGTTACTTTTCGGTTAGGTTAGGTCTATTGGCTTCCATTTTTAGCAGGCAGAGATTTTTTCCTGATATTGAGAATTTAGTTTACACAGAGGGCAACAACTTCGCATTTTGGATTTCGTATTCGGAGTTCGAGTTTTTCAACTGAACTGATATGAAATTCGTAATCTGCGTTAAATTTCGGTTAGGATAGGACTATTGGGTATCATTTTTAGTCGCCAGTAATTTGTTTCTGATGAAAATTAAGTTTTGCATAGAAAGCGATAATTTCGAATTTTCGAAATTGTGATTTGTAGTCAAGTTTTTTTTGCTGAATCAGCATGAAATTCGTAATTTGCGTTAAATTTCGGTTAGGATAGGACTATTGGGTATCATTTTTAGTCGCCAGTAATTTTTTTCTGATGAAAATTAAGTTTTGCATAGAAAGCGATAATTTCGAATTTTCGAAATTGTGATTTGTAGTCAAGTTTTTTTTGCTGAATCAGCATGAAATTCGTAATTTGCGTTAAATTTCGGTTAGGATAGGACTATTGGGTATCATTTTTAGTCGCCAGTAATTTTTTTCTGATGAAAATTAAGTTTTGCATAGAAAGCGATAATTTCGAATTTTGGAAATTGTGATTCGTAGTCAAGTTTTTTTGCTGAATCAGCATGAACTTTGTAATCTGCGTTGAATTTCGGTTAGAATAGGACTATTGGGTACCATTTATAGTCGCCAGAGATTTTTTTTGTTGAAAATTCATCTTTCACACAGGGCAATGGTTTTGAATTATGGAAATTGTGAACTGCTATCGCATTTTTCAGCTGAACCGATGTGAAATTTGTAATCTGCGTTACTTCTCGGTTAGGATAGGCCTAAAGGGTACCATTTTGTGTCGCGAGAGATTATTTTCTCTTGAATATTCAGTTATCACAGGGGGCATTGAATTGGAATTTTATTGCGTGGAACGATCAGCAGAATTGGAGCTTTGTTATATATGTCGAAGGATACCATTCTCCAATTTCTGTCCATATCACCATCTATTTAAATTCAATGAAATCCAGCCTATAACGATCAGCAGACTGGAAGCGTTGTTATATGTGTAGAAAGATACCATTCTCCAATTTCTGTTGATATCATCATCGATTCAAATTCAATTGAAATTTAGTTTGAAACAATCAGCAGAATGGGAGCTTTGTTATCTGAATTGGGAGATACCATTCTCCAATTTCAGTTAATATCAACATCTATTTAAATTCAATTGAAATTTAGTTTGAAACAATCAGCAGAATAGGAGCTTTGTTGAATGTGTAGAAAGATACCATTCTCCAATTTCTGTCCATATCACACTCTATCAAAATTCAATTGAAATCCAGCCTTCAGCGACCAGCAGAATGAGAGCGTTGTTATATGTGTAGGGAGATAGCATTCTCCAATTTCTGTTGATATCATTATCTATTTAAATTCAATTGAAAGTCAGTTTGAAACAATCAGCAGAATGGGAGTTTTGTTATCTGTGTAGAAAGATATCATTCTCCAATTTCTGTTCATATTATCATCTATTTGAATTCAATTTAAAATTAGTATGAAACAATCAGCAGAATGGGTCCCTTGTTATATGTCAAGAAAGATATCATTCTATAATTTCTGTTCATATCACCATCCATTTAACTTTAATCGAAATATGCTTTAAATTTCGGTTAAAATAGGCCTATTGGGTACCATTTTAAGTTACCAGAGATTATTTTCTGTTTAATATTCAGTTTTCAAAGAGGGCAATATTTTCGAATATTTGGGAATGTGATCGGTTATCGAGTTTTTCAACTGAACCGATATGAAATTTGTGATCGGTGTTAAATTTCTAGGATAGGCCTATTGGGTACCATTCTTAGTCGCTAGAGATTTTTTTTGTTGAAAATTCTGTTTTCACAGACCGCGATGATTTTGAATTATGGAGATTGTTATCAGCTATCGCATTTCTCAGCTGATCCGATATGAAATTTGTAATCTGCGTTACTTTTCGGTTAGGTTAGGTCTATTGGCTTCCATTTTTAGCAGGCAGAGATTTTTTCCTGATGTTGAGAATTCAGTTTACACAGAGGGCAACAACTTCGGATTTTGGATTTCGTGTTCGGAGTTCGAGTTTTTCAACTGAACTGATATGAAATTCGTAATCTGCGTTAAATTTCGGTTAGGATAGGACTATTGGGTATCATTTTTAGTCTTCAGTAATTTTTTTCTGATGAAAATTAAGTTTTGCATAGAAAGCGATAATTTCGCATTCTCGGAATTGTGATTTGTAGTCAAGTTTTTTTGCTGAATCAGCATGAAATTTGTAATCTGCGTTAAATTTCGGTTAGGATAGGACTATTGGGTATCATTTTTAGTCGCCAGTAATTTTTTTCTGATGAAAATTAAGTTTTGCATAGAAAGCGATAATTTCGAATTTTCGAAATTGTGATCTGTAGTCAAGTTTTTTTTGCTGATTCAGCTTGAAATTCGTAATCTGCGTTAAATTTCGGTTAGGATAGGACTATTGGGTATCATTTTTAGTCTTCAGTAATTTTTTTCTGATGAAAATTAAGTTTTGCATAGAAAGCGATAATTTCGCATTCTCGGAATTGTGATTTGTAGTCAAGTTTTTTTGCTGAATCAGCATGAAATTTGTAATCTGCGTTAAATTTCGGTTAGGATAGGACTATTGGGTATCATTTTTAGTCGCCAGTAATTTTTTTCTGATGAAAATTAAGTTTTGCATAGAAAGCGATAATTTCGAATTTTCGGAATTGTGATTTGTAGTCAAGTTTATTTTTGCTGAATCAGCATGAAATTCGTAATTTGCGTTAAATTTCGGTTAGGATAGGACTATTGGGTATCATTTTTAGTCGCCAGTAATTTTTTTCTGATGAAAATTATGTTTTGCATAGAAAGCGATAATTTCGAATTTTGGAAATTGTGATTCGTAGTCAAGTTTTTTTGCTGAATCAGCATGAACTTTGTAATCTGCGTTGAATTTCGGTTAGAATAGGACTATTGGGTACCATTTATAGTCGCCAGAGATTTTTTTTGTTGCAAATTCATCTTTCACACAGGGCAATGGTTTTGAATTATGGAAATTGTGATCTGCTATCGCTGAACCGATGTGAAATTTGTAATCTGCGTTACTTTTCGGTTAGGATAGGCCTAAAGGGTACCATTTTGTGTCGCGAGAGATTATTTTCTGTTGAATATTCAGTTATCACAGGGGGCCTTAAATTGGAATTTTATTGCCTGGAACGATCAGCAGACTGGAAGCGTTGTTATATGTGTAGAAAGATACCATTCTCCAATTTCTGTTGATATCATCATCCATTCAAATTCAATTGAAATTTAGTTTGAAATAATCAGCAGAATGGGAGCTTTGTTATCTGAATTGGGAGATACCATTCTCCAATTTCAGTTAATATCATCATCTATTTAAATTCAATTGAAATGCAGTTTGAAACAATCAGCAGAATAGGAGCTTTGTTGAATGTGTAGAAAGATACCATTCTCCAATTTCTGTCCATATCACACTCTATCAAAATTCAATTGAAATCCAGCCTTCAGCGATCAGCAGAATGAGAGCGTTGTTATATGTGTAGGGAGATACCATTCTCCAATTTCTGTTGATATCATTATCTTTTTAAATTCAATTGAAATGCAGTTTGAAACAATCAGCAGAATGGGAGTTTTGTTATCTGTGTAGAAAGATATCATTCTCCAATTTCTGTTCATATTATCATCTATTTGAATTCAATTTAAAATTAGTATGAAACAATCAGCAGAATGGGTCCCTTGTTATATGTCAAGAAAGATATCATTCTATAATTTCTGTTCATATCACCATCCATTTAACTTTAATTGAAATATGCTTTAAATTTCGGTTAAAATAGGCCTATTGGGTACCATTTTAAGTTACCAGAGATTATTTTCTGTTTAATATTCAGTTTTCACAGAGGGCAATGTTTTCGAATTTTTGGGAATGTGATCGGTTATCGAGTTTTTCAACTGAACCGATATGAAATTTGTGATCGGTGTGAAATTTCTAGGATAGGCCTATTGGGTACCATTCTTAGTCGCCAGAGATTTTTTTTGTTGAAAATTCAGGTTTCACAGAGCGCGATGATTTTGAATTATGGAGATTGTTATCAGCTATCGCATTTCTCAGCTGATCCGATATGAAATTTGTAATCTGCGTTACTTTTCGGTTAGGTTAGGTATATTGGCTTCCATTTTTAGCAGGCAGAGATTTTTTCCTCATGTTGAGAATTCAGTTTACACAGAGGGCAACAACTTCGGATTTTGGATTTCGTGTTCGGAGTTCGAGTTTTTCAACTGAACTGATATGAAATTCGTAATCTGCGTTAAATTTCGGTTAGGATAGGACTATTGGGTATCATTTTTAGTCGCCAGTAATTTTTTTCTGATGAAAATTAAGTTTTGCATAGAAAGCGATAATTTCGAATTTTCGAAATTGTGATCTGTAGTCAAGTTTTTTTTGCTGATTCAGCTTGAAATTCGTAATCTGCGTTAAATTTCGGTTAGGATAGGACTATTGGGTATCATTTTTAGTCGCCAGTAATTTGTTTCTGATGAAAATTAAGTTTTGCATAGAAAGCGATAATTTCGAATTTTCGAAATTGTGATTTGTAGTCAAGTTTTTTTTGCTGAATCAGCATGAAATTCGTAATTTGCGTTAAATTTCGGTTAGGATAGGACTATTGGGTATCATTTTTAGTCGCCAGTAATTTGTTTCTGATGAAAATTAAGTTTTGCATAGAAAGCGATAATTTCGAATTTTCGAAATTGTGATTCGTAGTCAAGTTTTTTTGCTGAATCAGCATGAACTTTGTAATCTGCGTTGAATTTCGGTTAGAATAGGACTATTGGGTACCATTTATAGTCGCCAGAGATTTTTTTTGTTGAAAATTCATCTTTCACACAGGGCAATGGTTTTGAATTATGGAAATTGTGATCTGCTATCGCTGAACCGATGTGAAATTTGTAATCTGCGTTACTTTTCGGTTAGGATAGGCCTAAAGGGTACCATTTTGTGTCGCGAGAGATTATTTTCTGTTGAATATTCAGTTATCACAGGGGGCCTTAAATTGGAATTTTATTGCCTGGAACGATCAGCAGAATTGGAGCTTTGTTATATATGTTGAAGGATACCATTCTCCAATTTCTGTCCATATCACCATTTATTTAAATTCCACGAAATCCAGCCTATAACGATCAGCAGACTGGAAGCGTTGTTATATGTGTAGAAAGATACCATTCTCCAATTTCTGTTGATATCATCATCCATTCAAATTCAATTGAAATTTAGTTTGAAATAATCAGCAGAATGGGAGCTTTGTTATCTGAATTGGGAGATACCATTCTCCAATTTCAGTTAATATCATCATCTATTTAAATTCAATTGAAATGCAGTTTGAAACAATCAGCAGAATAGGAGCTTTGTTGAATGTGTAGAAAGATACCATTCTCCAATTTCTGTCCATATCACACTCTATCAAAATTCAATTGAAATCCAGCCTTCAGCGATCAGCAGAATGAGAGCGTTGTTATATGTGTAGGGAGATACCATTCTCCAATTTCTGTTGATATCATTATCTTTTTAAATTCAATTGAAATGCAGTTTGAAACAATCAGCAGAATGGGAGTTTTGTTATCTGTGTAGAAAGATGTCATTCTCCAATTTCTGTTCATATTATCATCTATTTGAATTCAATTTAAAATTAGTATGAAACAATCAGCAGAATGGGTCCCTTGTTATATGTCAAGAAAGATATCATTCTATAATTTCTGTTCATATCACCATCCATTTAACTTTAATTGAAATATGCTTTAAATTTCGGTTAAAATAGGCCTATTGGGTACCATTTTAAGTTACCAGAGATTATTTTCTGTTTAATATTCAGTTTTCACAGAGGGCAATGTTTTCGAATTTTTGGGAATGTGATCGGTTATCGAGTTTTTCAACTGAACCGATATGAAATTTGTGATCGGTGTGAAATTTCTAGGATAGGCCTATTGGGTACCATTCTTAGTCGCCAGAGATTTTTTTTGTTGAAAATTCAGGTTTCACAGAGCGCGATGATTTTGAATTATGGAGATTGTTATCAGCTATCGCATTTCTCAGCTGATCCGATATGAAATTTGTAATCTGCGTTACTTTTCGGTTAGGTTAGGTATATTGGCTTCCATTTTTAGCAGGCAGAGATTTTTTCCTCATGTTGAGAATTCAGTTTACACAGAGGGCAACAACTTCGGATTTTGGATTTCGTGTTCGGAGTTCGAGTTTTTCAACTGAACTGATATGAAATTCGTAATCTGCGTTAAATTTCGGTTAGGATAGGACTATTGGGTATCATTTTTAGTCGCCAGTAATTTTTTTCTGATGAAAATTAAGTTTTGCATAGAAAGCGATAATTTCGAATTTTCGAAATTGTGATCTGTAGTCAAGTTTTTTTTGCTGATTCAGCTTGAAATTCGTAATCTGCGTTAAATTTCGGTTAGGATAGGACTATTGGGTATCATTTTTAGTCGCCAGTAATTTGTTTCTGATGAAAATTAAGTTTTGCATAGAAAGCGATAATTTCGAATTTTCGAAATTGTGATTTGTAGTCAAGTTTTTTTTGCTGAATCAGCATGAAATTCGTAATTTGCGTTAAATTTCGGTTAGGATAGGACTATTGGGTATCATTTTTAGTCGCCAGTAATTTGTTTCTGATGAAAATTAAGTTTTGCATAGAAAGCGATAATTTCGAATTTTCGAAATTGTGATTCGTAGTCAAGTTTTTTTGCTGAATCAGCATGAACTTTGTAATCTGCGTTGAATTTCGGTTAGAATAGGACTATTGGGTACCATTTATAGTCGCCAGAGATTTTTTTTGTTGAAAATTCATCTTTCACACAGGGCAATGGTTTTGAATTATGGAAATTGTGAACTGCTATCGCATTTTTCAGCTGAACCGATGTGAAATTTGTAATCTGCGTTACTTCTCGGTTAGGATAGGCCTAAAGGGTACCATTTTGTGTCGCGAGAGATTATTTTCTGTTGAATATTCAGTTATCACAGGGGGCCTTAAATTGGAATTTTATTGCCTGGAACGATCAGCAGAATTGGAGCTTTGTTATATATGTTGAAGGATACCATTCTCCAATTTCTGTCCATATCACCATTTATTTAAATTCCACGAAATCCAGCCTATAACGATCAGCAGACTGGAAGCGTTGTTATATGTGTAGAAAGATACCATTCCCCAATTTCTGTTGATATCATCATCCATTCAAATTCAATTGAAATTTAGTTTGAAATAATCAGCAGAATGGGAGCTTTGTTATCTGAATTGGGAGATACCATTCTCCAATTTCAGTTAATATCATCATCTATTTAAATTCAATTGAAATGCAGTTTGAAACAATCAGCAGAATAGGAGCTTTGTTGAATGTGTAGAAAGATACCATTCTCCAATTTCTGTCCATATCACACTCTATCAAAATTCAATTGAAATCCAGCCTTCAGCGACCAGCAGAATGAGAGCGTTGTTATATGTGTAGGGAGATAGCATTCTCCAATTTCTGTTGATATCATTATCTATTTAAATTCAATTGAAAGTCAGTTTGAAACAATCAGCAGAATGGGAGTTTTGTTATCTGTGTAGAAAGATATCATTCTCCAATTTCTGTTCATATTATCATCTATTTGAATTCAATTTAAAATTAGTATGAAACAATCAGCAGAATGGGTCCCTTGTTATATGTCAAGAAAGATATCATTCTATAATTTCTGTTCATATCACCATCCATTTAACTTTAATCGAAATATGCTTTAAATTTCGGTTAAAATAGGCCTATTGGGTACCATTTTAAGTTACCAGAGATTATTTTCTGTTTAATATTCAGTTTTCAAAGAGGGCAATATTTTCGAATATTTGGGAATGTGATCGGTTATCGAGTTTTTCAACTGAACCGATATGAAATTTGTGATCGGTGTTAAATTTCTAGGATAGGCCTATTGGGTACCATTCTTAGTCGCTAGAGATTTTTTTTGTTGAAAATTCTGTTTTCACAGACCGCGATGATTTTGAATTATGGAGATTGTTATCAGCTATCGCATTTCTCAGCTGATCCGATATGAAATTTGTAATCTGCGTTACTTTTCGGTTAGGTTAGGTATATTGGCTTCCATTTTTAGCAGGCAGAGATTTTTTCCTCATGTTGAGAATTCAGTTTACACAGAGGGCAACAACTTCGGATTTTGGATTTCGTGTTCGGAGTTCGAGTTTTTCAACTGAACTGATATGAAATTCGTAATCTGCGTTAAATTTCGGTTAGGATAGGACTATTGGGTATCATTTTTAGTCGCCAGTAATTTTTTTCTGATGAAAATTAAGTTTTGCATAGAAAGCGATAATTTCGAATTTTCGAAATTGTGATCTGTAGTCAAGTTTTTTTTGCTGATTCAGCTTGAAATTCGTAATCTGCGTTAAATTTCGGTTAGGATAGGACTATTGGGTATCATTTTTAGTCGCCAGTAATTTGTTTCTGATGAAAATTAAGTTTTGCATAGAAAGCGATAATTTCGAATTTTCGAAATTGTGATTTGTAGTCAAGTTTTTTTTGCTGAATCAGCATGAAATTCGTAATTTGCGTTAAATTTCGGTTAGGATAGGACTATTGGGTATCATTTTTAGTCGCCAGTAATTTGTTTCTGATGAAAATTAAGTTTTGCATAGAAAGCGATAATTTCGAATTTTCGAAATTGTGATTCGTAGTCAAGTTTTTTTGCTGAATCAGCATGAACTTTGTAATCTGCGTTGAATTTCGGTTAGAATAGGACTATTGGGTACCATTTATAGTCGCCAGAGATTTTTTTTGTTGAAAATTCATCTTTCACACAGGGCAATGGTTTTGAATTATGGAAATTGTGAACTGCTATCGCATTTTTCAGCTGAACCGATGTGAAATTTGTAATCTGCGTTACTTCTCGGTTAGGATAGGCCTAAAGGGTACCATTTTGTGTCGCGAGAGATTATTTTCTCTTGAATATTCAGTTATCACAGGGGGCATTGAATTGGAATTTTATTGCGTGGAACGATCAGCAGAATTGGAGCTTTGTTATATATGTCGAAGGATACCATTCTCCAATTTCTGTCCATATCACCATCTATTTAAATTCAATGAAATCCAGCCTATAACGATCAGCAGACTGGAAGCGTTGTTATATGTGTAGAAAGATACCATTCTCCAATTTCTGTTGATATCATCATCGATTCAAATTCAATTGAAATTTAGTTTGAAACAATCAGCAGAATGGGAGCTTTGTTATCTGAATTGGGAGATACCATTCTCCAATTTCAGTTAATATCATTATCTATTTAAATTCAATTGAAATTTAGTTTGAAACAATCAGCAGAATAGGAGCTTTGTTGAATGTGTAGAAAGATACCATTCTCCAATTTCTGTCCATATCACACTCTATTAAAATTCAATTGAAATCCAGCCTTCAGCGATCAGCAGAATGAGAGCGTTGTTATATGTGTAGGGAGATACCATTCTCCAATTTCTGTTGATATCATTATCTATTTAAATTCAATTGAAATGCAGTTTGAAACAATCAGCAGAATGGGAGTTTTTTTATCTGTGTAGAAAGATATCATTCTCCAATTTCTGTTCATATTATCATCTATTTGAATTCAATTTAAAATTAGTATGAAACAATCAGCAGAATGGGTCCCTTGTTATATGTCAAGAAAGATATCATTCTATAATTTCTGTTCATATCACCATCCATTTAACTTTCATTGAAATATGCTTTAAATTTCGGTTAAAATAGGCCTATTGGGTACCATATTAAGTTACTAGAGATTATTTTCTGTTTAATATTCAGTTTTCACAGAGGGCAATATTATCGAATTTTTGGGAATGTGATCGGTTATGGAGTTTTTCCACTGAACCGATATGAAATTTGTGATCGGTGTTACATTCCTAGGATAGGCCTATTGGGTACCATTCTTAGTCGCCAGAGATTTTTTTTGTTGAAAATTCAGTTTTCACAGAGCGCGATGATTTTGAATTATGGAGATTGTTATCAGCTATCGCATTTTTCAGCTGATCCAATATGAAATTCTTAATCTGCGTTACTTTTCGGTTAGGTTAGGTCTATTGGCTTCCATTTTTAGCAGGCAGAGATTTTTTCCTGATATTGGGAATTCAGTTTACACAGAGGGCAACAACTTCGGATTTTGGATTTCGTATTCGGAGTTCGAGTTTTTCAACTGAACTGATATGAAATTCGTAATCTGCGTTAAATTTCGGTTAGGATAGGACTATTGGGTATCATTTTTAGTCGCCAGTAATTTTTTTCTGATGAAAATTATGTTTTACATAGAAAGCGATAATTTCGAATTTTCGGAATTGTGATTTGTAGTCAAGTTTTTTTCCTGAATCAGCATGAAATTTGTAATCTGCGTTATATTTCGGTTAGGATAGGACTATTTGGTATCATTTTTAGTCGCCAGTAATTTGTTTCTGATGAAAATTAAGTTTTGCATAGAAAGCGATAATTTCGAATTTTCGAAATTGTGATTTGTAGTCAAGTTTTTTTTTGCTGAATCAGCATGAAATTCGTAATTTGCGTTAAATTTCGGTTAGGATAGGACTATTGGGTATCATTTTTAGTCGCCAGTAATTTTTTTCTGATGAAAATTAAGTTTTGCATAGAAAGCGATAATTTCGAATTTTCGAAATTGTGATTTGTAGTCAAGTTTTTTTTGCTGAATCAGCATGAACTTTGTAATCTGCGTTGAATTTCGGTTAGAATAGGACTATTGGGTACCATTTATAGTCGCCAGAGATTTTTTTTGTTGAAAATTCATCTTTCACACAGGGCAATGGTTTTGAATTATGGAAATTGTGAACTGCTATCGCATTTTTCAGCTGAACCGATGTGAAATTTGTAATCTGCGTTACTTCTCGGTTAGGATAGGCCTAAAGGGTACCATTTTGTGTCGCGAGAGATTATTTTCTCTTGAATATTCAGTTATCACAGGGGGCATTGAATTGGAATTTTATTGCGTGGAACGATCAGCAGAATTGGAGCTTTGTTATATATGTCGAAGGATACCATTCTCCAATTTCTGTCCATATATATCACCATCTATTTAAATTCAATGAAATCCAGCCTATAACGATCAGCAGACTGGAAGCGTTGTTATATGTGTAGAAAGATACCATTCTCCAATTTCTGTTGATATCATCATCGATTCAAATTCAATTGAAATTTAGTTTGAAACAATCAGCAGAATGGGAGCTTTGTTATCTGAATTGGGAGATACCATTCTCCAATTTCAGTTAATATCAACATCTATTTAAATTCAATTGAAATTTAGTTTGAAACAATCAGCAGAATAGGAGCTTTGTTGAATGTGTAGAAAGATACCATTCTCCAATTTCTGTCCATATCACACTCTATCAAAATTCAATTGAAATCCAGCCTTCAGCGATCAGCAGAATGAGAGCGTTGTTATATGTGTAGGGAGATACCATTCTCCAATTTCTGTTGATATCATTATCTATTTAAATTCAATTGAAAGTCAGTTTGAAACAATCAGCAGAATGGGAGTTTTGTTATCTGTGTAGAAAGATATCATTCTCCAATTTCTGTTCATATTATCATCAATTTGAATTCAATTTAAAATTAGTATGAAACAATCAGCAGAATGGGTCCCTTGTTATATGTAAAGAAAGATATCATTCTATAATTTCTGTTCATATCACCATCCATTTAACTTTCATTGAAATATGCTTTAAATTTCGGTTAAAATAGGCCTATTGGGTACCATTTTAAGTTACTAGAGATTATGTTCTGTTTAATATTCAGTTTTCACATAGGGCAATATTATCGAATTTTTGGGAATGTGATCGGTTATCGAGTTTTTCCACTGAACCGATATGAAATTTGTGATCGGTGTTACATTCCTAGGATAGGCCTATTGGGTACCATTCTTAGTCGCCAGAGATTTTTTTTGTTGAAAATTCAGTTTTCACAGAGCGCGATGATTTTGAATTATGGAGATTGTTATCAGCTATCGCATTTTTCAGCTGATCCGATATGAAATTCTTAATCTGCGTTACTTTTCGGTTAGGTTAGGTCTATTGGCTTCCATTTTTAGCAGGCAGAGATTTTTTCCTGATATTGAGAATTCAGTTTACACAGAGGGCAACAACTTCGCATTTTGGATTTCGTATTCGGAGTTCGAGTTTTTCAACTGAACTGATATGAAATTCGTAATCTGCGTTAAATTTCGGTTAGGATAGGACTATTGGGTATCATTTTTAGTCGCCAGTAATTTGTTTCTGATGAAAATTAAGTTTTGCATAGAAAGCGATAATTTCGAATTTTCGAAATTGTGATTTGTAGTCAAGTTTTTTTTGCTGAATCAGCATGAAATTCGTAATTTGCGTTAAATTTCGGTTAGGATAGGACTATTGGGTATCATTTTTAGTCGCCAGTAATTTTTGTCTGATGAAAATTAAGTTTTGTATAGAAAGCGATAATTTCGAATTTTCGAAATTGTGATTCGTAGTCAAGTTTTTTTGCTGAATCAGCATGAACTTTGTAATCTGCGTTGAATTTCGGTTAGAATAGGACTATTGGGTACCATTTATAGTCGCCAGAGATTTTTTTTGTTGAAAATTCATCTTTCACACAGGGCAATGGTTTTGAATTATGGAAATTGTGATCTGCTATCGCATTTTTCAGCTGAACCGATGTGAAATTTGTAATCTGCGTTACTTCTCGGTTAGGATAGGCCTAAAGGGTACCATTTTGTGTCGCGAGAGATTATTTTCTCTTGAATATTCAGTTATCACAGGGGGCATTGAATTGGAATTTTATTGCGTGGAACGATCAGCAGAATTGGAGCTTTGTTATATATGTTGAAGGATACCATTCTCCAATTTCTGTCCATATCACCATCTATTTAAATTCAATGAAATCCAGCCTATAACGATCAGCAGACTGGAAGCGTTGTTATATGTGTAGAAAGATACCATTCTCCAATTTCTGTTGATATCATCATCGATTCAAATTCAATTGAAATTTAGTTTGAAACAATCAGCAGAATGGGAGCTTTGTTATCTGAATTGGGAGATACCATTCTCCAATTTCAGTTAATATCAACATCTATTTAAATTCAATTGAAATTTAGTTTGAAACAATCAGCAGAATAGGAGCTTTGTTGAATGTGTAGAAAGATACCATTCTCCAATTTCTGTCCATATCACACTCTATCAAAATTCAATTGAAATCCAGCCTTCAGCGATCAGCAGAATGAGAGCGTTGTTATATGTGTAGGGAGATACCATTCTCCAATTTCTGTTGATATCATTATCTATTTAAATTCAATTGAAAGTCAGTTTGAAACAATCAGCAGAATGGGAGTTTTGTTATCCGTGTAGAAAGATATCATTCTCCAATTTCTGTTCATATTATCATCTATTTGAATTCAATTTAAAATTAGTATGAAACAATCAGCAGAATGGGTCCCTTGTTATATGTAAAAAAAGATATCATTCTATAATTTCTGTTCATATCACCATCCATTTAACTTTCATTGAAATATGCTTTAAATTTCGGTTAAAATAGGCCTATTGGGTACCATTTTAAGTTACTAGAGATTATTTTCTGTTTAATATTCAGTTTTCACATAGGGCAATATTATCGAATTTTTGGGAATGTGATCGGTTATCGAGTTTTTCCACTGAACCGATATGAAATTTGTGATCGGTGTTACATTCCTAGGATAGGCCTATTGGGTACCATTCTTAGTCGCCAGAGATTTTTTTTGTTGAAAATTCAGTTTTCACAGAGCGCGATGATTTTGAATTATGGAGATTGTTATCAGCTATCGCATTTTTCAACTGATCCGATATGAAATTCTTAATCTGCGTTACTTTTCGGTTAGGTTAGGTCTATTGGCTTCCATTTTTAGCAGGCAGAGATTTTTTCCTGATATTGAGAATTTAGTTTACACAGAGGGCAACAACTTCGGATTTTGGATTTCGTATTCGGAGTTCGAGTTTTTCAACTGAACTGATATGAAATTCGTAATCTGCGTTAAATTTCGGTTAGGATAGGACTATTGGGTATCATTTTTAGTCGCCAGTAATTTGTTTCTGATGAAAATTAAGTTTTGCATAGAAAGCGATAATTTCGAATTTTCGAAATTGTGATTTGTAGTCAAGTTTTTTTTGCTGAATCAGCATGAAATTCGTAATTTGCGTTAAATTTCGGTTAGGATAGGACTATTGGGTATCATTTTTAGTCGCCAGTAATTTTTTTCTGATGAAAATTATGTTTTGCATAGAAAGCGATAATTTCGAATTTTCGAAATTGTGATTCGTAGTCAAGTTTTTTTGCTGAATCAGCATGAACTTTGTAATCTGCGTTGAATTTCGGTTAGAATAGGACTATTGGGTACCATTTATAGTCGCCAGAGATTTTTTTTGTTGAAAATTCATCTTTCACACAGGGCAATGGTTTTGAATTATGGAAATTGTGATCTGCTATCGCATTTTTCAGCTGAACCGATGTGAAATTTGTAATCTGCGTTACTTCTCGGTTAGGATAGGCCTAAAGGGTACCATTTTGTGTCGCGAGAGATTATTTTCTCTTGAATATTCAGTTATCACAGGGGGCATTGAATTGGAATTTTATTGCGTGGAACGATCAGCAGAATTGGAGCTTTGTTATATATGTTGAAGGATACCATTCTCCAATTTCTGTCCATATCACCATCTATTTAAATTCAATGAAATCCAGCCTATAACGATCAGCAGACTGGAAGCGTTGTTATATGTGTAGAAAGATACCATTCTCCAATTTCTGTTGATATCATCATCGATTCAAATTCAATTGAAATTTAGTTTGAAACAATCAGCAGAATGGGAGCTTTGTTATCTGAATTGGGAGATACCATTCTCCAATTTCAGTTAATATCAACATCTATTTAAATTCAATTGAAATTTAGTTTGAAACAATCAGCAGAATAGGAGCTTTGTTGAATGTGTAGAAAGATACCATTCTCCAATTTCTGTCCATATCACACTCTATCAAAATTCAATTGAAATCCAGCCTTCAGCGATCAGCAGAATGAGAGCGTTGTTATATGTGTAGGGAGATACCATTCTCCAATTTCTGTTGATATCATTATCTATTTAAATTCAATTGAAAGTCAGTTTGAAACAATCAGCAGAATGGGAGTTTTGTTATCTGTGTAGAAAGATATCATTCTCCAATTTCTGTTCATATTATCATCTATTTGAATTCAATTTAAAATTAGTATGAAACAATCAGCAGAATGGGTCCCTTGTTATATGTAAAAAAAGATATCATTCTATAATTTCTGTTCATATCACCATCCATTTAACTTTCATTGAAATATGCTTTAAATTTCGGTTAAAATAGGCCTATTGGGTACCATTTTAAGTTACTAGAGATTATTTTCTGTTTAATATTCAGTTTTCACATAGGGCAATATTATCGAATTTTCGGGAATGTGATCGGTTATCGAGTTTTTCCACTGAACCGATATGAAATTTGTGATCGGTGTTACATTCCTAGGATAGGCCTATTGGGTACCATTCTTAGTCGCCAGAGATTTTTTTTGTTGAAAATTCAGTTTTCACAGAGCGCGATGATTTTGAATTATGGAGATTGTTATCAGCTATCGCATTTTTCAGCTGATCCGATATGAAATTCTTAATCTGCGTTACTTTTCGGTTAGGTTAGGTCTATTGGCTTCCATTTTTAGCAGGCAGAGATTTTTTCCTGATATTGAGAATTCAGTTTATACACAGAGGGCAACAACTTCGCATTTTGGATTTCGTATTCGGAGTTCGAGTTTTTCAACTGAACTGATATGAAATTCGTAATCTGCGTTAAATTTCGGTTAGGATAGGACTATTGGGTATCATTTTTAGTCGCCAGTAATTTGTTTCTGATGAAAATTAAGTTTTGCATAGAAAGCGATAATTTCGAATTTTCGAAATTGTGATTTGTAGTCAAGTTTTTTTTGCTGAATCAGCATGAAATTCGTAATTTGCGTTAAATTTCGGTTAGGATAGGACTATTGGGTATCATTTTTAGTCGCCAGTAATTTGTTTCTGATGAAAATTAAGTTTTGCATAGAAAGCGATAATTTCGAATTTTGGAAATTGTGATTCGTAGTCAAGTTTTTTTGCTGAATCAGCATGAACTTTGTAATCTGCGTTGAATTTCGGTTAGAATAGGACTATTGGGTACCATTTATAGTCGCCAGAGATTTTTTTTGTTGAAAATTCATCTTTCACACAGGGCAATGGTTTTGAATTATGGAAATTGTGAACTGCTATCGCATTTTTCAGCTGAACCGATGTGAAATTTGTAATCT
The DNA here is from genome assembly GCA_035079385.1 of Aspidiotus rigidus. Taxonomy (NCBI): domain Eukaryota; kingdom Metazoa; phylum Arthropoda; class Insecta; order Hemiptera; family Diaspididae; genus Aspidiotus; species Aspidiotus rigidus. The sequence goes on from JAVHKY010000056.1 coordinate 7,657,822, forward strand.
GCGTTACTTCTCGGTTAGGATAGGCCTAAAGGGTACCATTTTGTGTCGCGAGAGATTATTTTCTCTTGAATATTCAGTTATCACAGGGGGCATTGAATTGGAATTTTATTGCGTGGAACGATCAGCAGAATTGGAGCTTTGTTATATATGTCGAAGGATACCATTCTCCAATTTCTGTCCATATCACCATCTATTTAAATTCAATGAAATCCAGCCTATAACGATCAGCAGACTGGAAGCGTTGTTATATGTGTAGAAAGATACCATTCTCCAATTTCTGTTGATATCATCATCGATTCAAATTCAATTGAAATTTAGTTTGAAACAATCAGCAGAATGGGAGCTTTGTTATCTGAATTGGGAGATACCATTCTCCAATTTCAGTTAATATCAACATCTATTTAAATTCAATTGAAATTCAGTTTGAAACAATCAGCAGAATGGGAGCTTTGTTATCTGAATTGGGAGATACCATTCTCCAATTTCAGTTAATATCATCATCTATTTAAATTCAATTGAAATTTAGTTTGAAACAATCAGCAGAATAGGAGCTTTGTTGAATGTGTAGAAAGATACCATTCTCCAATTTCTGTCCATATCATCATCTATTTAAATTCAATGAAATCCAGCCTATAACGATCAGCAGACTGGAAGCGTTGTTATATGTGTAGAAAGATACTATTCTCCAATTTCTGTTGATATCATCATCCATTTTAGTTCAATTGAAATTCAGTTTGAAACAATCAGTAGAATGGGAGTTTTATTATCTGTGTAGAAAGATATCATTCCCCAATTTCTGTTCATATTATCATCTATTTGAATTCAATTTAAAATTAGTATGAAACAATCAGCAGAATGGGTCCCTTGTTATATGTAAAGAAAGATATCATTCTATAATTTCTGTTCATATCACCATCCATTTAACTTTAATTGAAATATGCTTTAAATTTCGGTTAAAATAGGCCTATTGGGTACCATTTTAAGTTACCAGAGATTATTTTCTGTTTAATATTCAGTTTTCACAGAGGGCAATATTTTCAAATTTTTGGGAATGTGATCGGTTATCGAGTTTTTCAACTGAACCGATATGAAATTTGTGATCGGTGTTAAATTTCTAGGATAGGTCTATTGGGTACCATTCTTAGTCGCCAGATATTTTTTTTGTTGAAAATTCAGTTTTCACAGAGCGCGATGATTTTGAATTATGGAGATTGTTATCAGCTATCGCATTTTTCAGCTGATCCGATATGAAATTTGTAATCTGCGTTACTTTTCGGTTAGGTTAGGTCTATTGGCTTCCATTTTTAGCAGGCAGAGATTTTTTCCTGATGTTGAGAATTCAGTTTACACAGAGGGCAACAACTTCGGATTCTGGATTTCGTGTTCGGAGTTCAAGTTTTTCAACTGAACTGATATGAAATTCGTAATCTGCGTTAAATTTCGGTTAGGATAGGACTATTGGGTATCACTTTTAGTCGCCAGTAATTTTTTTCTGATGAAAATTAAGTTTTGCATAGAAAGCGATAATTTCGAATTTTCAAAATTGTGATTTGTAGTCAAGTTTTTTTGCTGAATCAGCATGAAATTCGTAATCTGCGTTAAATTTCGGTTAGGATAGGACTATTGAGTATCATTTTTAGTCGCCAGTAATTTTTTTCTGATGAAAATTAAGTTTTGCATAGAAAGCGATAATTTCGAATTTTCGAAATTGTGATCTGTAGTCAAGTTTTTTTTGCTGAATCAGCATGAAATTCGTAATCTGCGTTAAATTTCGGTGAGAATAGGACTATTGGGTACCATTTATAGTCGCCAGAGATTTTTTTTGTTGAAAATTCATCTTTCACACAGGGCAATGGTTTTGAATTATGGAAATTGTGATCTGCTATCGCATTTTCCAGGTGAACCGATATGAAATTTGTAATCTGCGTTACTTTTCGGTTAGGATAGGCCTAAAGGGTACCATTTTGTGTCGCGAGAGATTATTTTCTCTTGAATATTCAGTTATCACAGGCGGCATTAAATTGGAATTTTATTGCCTGGAACGATCAGCAGAATTGGAGCTTTGTTATATATGTTGAAGGATACCATTCTCCAATTTCTGTCCATATCACCATCTATTTAAATTCAATGAAATCCAGCCTATAACGATCAGCAGACTGGAAGCCTTGGTATATGTGTAGAAAGATACCATTCCCCAATTTCTGTTGATATCATCATCCATTTAAATTCAATTGAAATTTAGTTTGAATCAATCAGCAGAATGGGAGCTTTGTTATCTGAATTGGGAGATACCATTCTCCAATTTCAGTTAATATCATCATCTATTTAAATTCAATTGAAATTTAGTTTGAAACAATCAGCAGAATAGGAGCTTTGTCGAATGTGTAGAAAGATACCATTCTCCAATTTCTGTCCATATCATACTCTATTAAAATTCAATTGAAATCCAGCCTTCAGCAATCAGCAGAATGAGAGCGTTGTTATATGTGTAGGGAGATACCATTCTCCAATTTCTGTTGATATCATTATCTATTTAAATTCAATTGAAATTCAGTTTGAAACAATCAGCAGAATGGGAGTTTCGTTATCTGTGTAGAAAGATATCATTCTCCAATTTCTGTTCATATTATCATCTATTTGAATTCAATTTAAAATTAGTATGAAACAATCAGTAGAATGGGTCCCTTGTTATATGTAAAGAAAGATATCATTCTATAAGTTCTGTTCATATCACCATCCATTTAACTTTAATTGAAATATGCTTTAAATTTCGGTTAAAATAGGCCTATTGGGTACCATTTTAAGTTACCAGAGATTATTTTCTGTTTAATATTCAGTTTTCACAGAGGGCAATATTTTCGAATTTTGGGGAGTGTGATCGGTTATCGAGTTTTTCAACTGAACCGATATGAAATTTGTGATCGGTGTTAAATTTCTAGGATAGGCCTATTGGGTACCATTCTTAGTCGCCAGAGATTTTTTTTGTTGAAAATTCAGTTTTCACAGAGCGCGATGATTTTGAATTATGGAGATTGTTATCAGCTATCGCATTTTTCAGCTGATCCGATATGAAATTTGTAATCTGCGTTACTTTTCGGTTAGGTTAAGTCTATTGGCTTCCATTTTTAGCAGGCAGAGATTTTTTCCTGATGTTGAAAATTCAGTTTACACAGAGGGCAACAACTTCGGATTCTGGATTTCGTGTTCGGAGTTCGAGTTTTTCAACTGAACTGTTATGAAATGCGTAATCTGCGTTAAATTTCGGTTAGGATAGGACTATTGGGTACCAATTTTAGTCGCCAGAGATTTTTTTCTGATGAAAATTAGGTTTTGCATAGAAAGCGAGGGACCCTGTTTTTATGTTCCTCTTCATATACATTAGAAGAATAGCTCAAAGGTCAAAAATATTTCAAGTCTGTGAATATTTCCTCAAAAATGATGACGTTACAAAAGTCGGATAGCTTAAGAGTTGACAATTTTAAAGTCTTTTTGGTCCAAAGTTGGACGCCAACAGGCTCGCGCTTGTTCTGTCACCATTTGACGGCCTATTAAGAGAACATTGCAAGTCCAATTTCGGTCAAAAATGAGATATTAGAGCTGCCTGGTGGTGGAAGTGGTCCTCTATCGACTAAAACAGTCTCACAGCCAACAGAATAAATTATGAATTCTTATCAAAAGTGATCTTTTCCTATTCAAAATTATCGGAAGTCCAGACTCCATAACAACGATACTCTTTATTTATGCCGAATTTATCGTATCTCCACTTGATAATTGGAAAAAAAAGGTGAAAATATTGTAATAGTCCCAAATAAATTGAATGACGTGAAAATTCAGGTGGATAATGGTATATCAGTGTTACCAGAAAGAAAAAACAAAGAAATATATATGTTTACAACACTTCTACCCTCAGAAACAACACTGGGAAATGTTTTTTTGTCCTCCTGAAAAATTAGGTAAAATGGACTTACAATGGTTTCTTAATAGGCCGTCGAATAGATCGGGAGTCAACATTTTTTCAAGTTCCACCTCCTCTTCTATATGGTACAAAGTCATAATTTTCCAAATCATAAATTAAGAGCTGAAATTTTTCAAGTCCCCCTCTCATCTTATAGCTCGAGAGTCAACATCAGTCGACGGGGTTTCCGAGAAATAACTTTCTCTTTTCCATTATTCTCGGCATAAAGGGTAATAAAAAAAAAAATTAGACCGACAGTTTTCAACAGGATAAAATTTTCCAGCGTTGAGACCTATTATTCATCTGACATTTCCCATCTGTCTTTATGATTCAGACCTCTTGACTGGTCGAGAGTTCTGATAACAGAACCGTATCCCGTTGGAATTTCCTAATTGGGGCTTATCTTTCATGTTTCGTTACCGGTACCTTTGTGATGACTAAGTGATTCATCGGTTATCATTGTTGTTGTTGTCGTTGGGTAGGCAGGAAAATTCAATCCGGGACCTCAGTACAGCGTTGTTTTCATCAGTGATGGCTGTTTGTGAGTGTCTTTGAATCCCGAGATTTTAGTACTCCTAATGCGTGTTTGCTACCATGATCGTGCCTTTATTTCATATTTAACGTGAAGTACCTGTAATTTTGATGAATTTTTTTCCAAATGTTTTCATTTCTACTCCGTATCGTTCCTGTGTAATTTTTTTTTCAAGAAATTTGTTTTACAAGTGCGTTTGTGTCGAGTGCTTTGTGTCGTTTTAGTGAAATAAAGAGCTGGTAATAATTCAGTATTTGCTTCATAATTGTGTTTGCCTTTTTGTAATGGTGTATGTTGTGCTGCAGTATATGAATATATGGAGGATAACTGATGATGATGTTCTAGTATCAGGTAAGATTTTCTTTTTCACTTACGTGTCATTAGAAAAATGAATTGCAATCATAATATTCCTTAACTTTCAATTGTAAAGACGTGAGTTACTTGTCTGAATAACATTCTGAAGATTCGTCTGCCAACCAAGATGTTTGATACGTAGAAAAGTAAAGAAGGCAAAATTGTTTGTAAACTCATTATTGTTTACAAAAATTTTGAAAAATCCCACCGTACACCCGCGTTGTACTTCAATACTGTCTTGTTTTTGTTGTGCACGACACTAGCGCTACTTGCTCTGTGCGATCTCGATGAATTACTAACGTTTCTTTTTTCTAAATTCTAACATGTCTTGTACCATAATTCGACCCAAAGAAATTAATTTCAAATGACTTGAAAGAATGAAGCCATCTCTAGGGCGCGGATCCACGGGGGGGGGATTCCTCCCTCCCCTAAATCTTCTCAAAAACCCAAACAACAACAAAAAATCTGTAGTTTTGAAGAGAATGTAAAAAAAAAAGGTCCTTCGGACTTTTTTGGATTATTTCCCCTCTCCCCACAAAAAAAATAATATGGTCGTCTGGATCCGTGCCTGATCTCTATAGGTTAAAAGTTCTAGAATCAGGAAGAGAGTAACTTGCACTAGAATCATTCTTAAGTCATTCAAAAGAGAGCTAATTTACAAACTGTAACGATACGTTCGGTATCGTCACGATATTAGATTTATACGTGTATTATTGTTAGTATTATCATTAGGTGTTTTCAAACACACATCAGCATTTTTCGGAGATGATTCAGATATCGAATCATCAACCGTTAGATGACACACCCTCGACACACCCTCGATGACAACGTGTCAAAATATATTTTGTATATAATAACGGTCTTCGACCATCGAAGGCGAAGTTGAAGTTTGTCCGCGATTATAGTACACTAGAAGAGATAGTTAGCCCACTCGTTCAAAAAACAAGACACTTTTCCATTAATTCAAAACCGTCCACCCATCGGTATTTTAGCGCTAGTACTGCGTTTTTCTAGAGCGGGGTAAGCGCGGGCTGTGGAAAAATAGGTTTTATACTTTTACATGGGCTCTTATGGGAAATAACCCTTCATCAGCGATTTTCTCTAAAAGTATGCGTTAAAATACAAACATGTCAATGGTGAACTTGAAGAAAATTTTCCGTACTTCAATTTGTTTTCTCATAAATTTTTCATCAAAACGTATATTTCTTGAGAAAATAGCTCGTAAAGGGTAATTCTCCATAAGAGCCTATGTAAAAGTAGGAAACCTATATGTTGCAATCGCCTGCGAGTGGCGAAAAAACGAACTTTTCGTTTTGTGCTCCGCGTTATATGGTAGTTTCGAAGGAGTGAGCCTACTACCTCTTCTAGTGTACTATATCCGCGATACAACATACTCGTACGCATCGTGTTCAAAAAGAAAACAATATAGTTCGTGAGATCAAATCGTTTTATCTTTTAATTCTTCGATTCGCGTAGGGCATCTTCGAATAGCTTCGCCCAGTCAAAGCCGTCGTTGCCACAGTCCGGACCAACTTCACCGTTACAAGTGGCGCCCAACTCTTTCGAACCGCCAGCAACCGGAGCATTCTGTAAGTAAAAATCGAACATCTCACAATTTTTTCCTTTCTTTCCTTTCTTATGTTTCGCAAAATAACGAATGTCGTGGGCTTATAAATTGAGAACTGATGAGGCGAACCTAATAATAGCGGCACTAAGTCTAAATATCGATATACTTCAATCTAACCTTGAGTCTAAACGGAAAAAGATTGTCACACACTTGAACGAACGCAAGGAATCAAACGATTACCTAAAGTCCGAATTTGATGAGAGTAGAGATAATATACAGAAATTTAAGGTAGATATCACCCGACTCAACGAGCTTACGGATCGACCAAACTACTTGCAACAATTTCGAGAGCGAAGGGAGACCACCAGAAATTTTACTGCCACCTTTAAATCAAATAGCCTAGACGATATAAACAGCAAAATTAATCAAGAACTAGACCAGTTTGTGAGAAACACCATGGCAGATGAAAAATTGAGCGAGATTCTCCAAAAAATAGATTGCAGAGAAAAGATCGGCCCAGAAATTGACGAATTCCAGGGGGCGCTTAACGAAGATATTGAAGATCATATAAAAAATGCAGAAAGATAGCAAGAGTGAATTGTTGGACAGAGGAACAGTTGATACGGCACTTTACCAGGAAATTGAAAAGCACACCGAAGGACTTCTTTATGACGGAGGTAGTGAAAGACAGCGCTCTTCCCAGTTGGGCTAACATCAAGGAAGGCATGATAAAGGAATACAAAAAAGACGAGAACGCCTTAGACCTAATAATCCAGAGGACAAAGCAGAAGGAATCGGAAGACCCGGTAGCATTTGGAAGGAAGATGATACGCTTGTGTAAAAAACAGAATCCGGGAATGTCAGAAAAGGCAATAAGCGCGAAAGTACTGAACGGGCTCCTCCCCGAGCAAAGGAAAGCCATACAAAATTTGAATAATAGAACGGTAGAAAAGCTGTTAGAAAATCTAGAAGTAGTCAGAGACAATATGGAAAGATACACAGATGCGGATGGGGACAAGCTAGTGCAAGAAATCAAATCCATGAGGATACAGATGACCAAACTGACGGAGGAGAAGGAGAAAAAGGAAACGGGGATCAAAGATATTGTGAATATGATCCAATCGTCACTAGACTTAGAAAAGAAGAAGAGAGAAGATGAGGCTCTCATACCTGAACTGATAAGCAAGATCAAGAATCAGGGAAAAGAACAGGAGACGATTTCTGAGAACCCCTCCACCTGCTACGCCATCTCAGCTACAAACAAAGGTAACCCATATCAGCAGTACACACCTCAAGCACAGTCCCAATACATCGCACCTAATCCCCAGCAGTTCCAAAATAACCCGCCGGTATTCTTGAGCCAACAACCTTATCTTGCACCAAACGCGTATCAACAGTACCAAGCAGGCCCAGTGTATCCTCAGCAACGATTTTATCGTCCGTGGACGCCTAACTATCGCGCGTCAAACTTTCCCCAGCAGCAATTCGGCTATCGAAATTTTAGACCTAGAAACTTTCGCCCGTCATACGGACGAGCTTATAATCCTCACCAGGCTTGTTACGTCTGCGGCCTTAATAACCACTTAGCAAGGGATTGTAGGAAGCGTGTACAGAATCCTCAAAACCCTACCCCCGCTGACAAGCCAAAAAACAATTAAGATCGGCGATGACGCCCAGACGCGCTTACCACCCAGCTCAGGGCAGATATACAGTCAACTCGAAAAATAAGGAGGATAATAATAGAAGTGACGATAATACAACTAGAACAACCGATTACAAGAAGGGAGATAGCACCACGCAAAGCAATGCCACTAATATCTACTCCATCACTAATCTTTGCCTAAAACTAATGTTAGAAATGGACAAAGAAAAGGAGGAAGCTTCATTAGATAGTGGCTGTAACCCTAACTTGATTAAAAGAGGGCATGTACCCCATCACGCTAAAATCCTTAATGATTGTATTGAAGACCTACGCGCGTCATCGTCACAGTTTAAAATAAACCACTTTGGAAATTGTATCTTACCTATCTATGTACAGAATGAAAAATTTCTTGTCAAGTTCCGAATAGTAGACGAAATCGACGAAAAGATTATATTAGGAGGCCAATTCCCACTGCAAGCCGGCGCAAAGATCGATTATGAGAATCAGGTAGTCAAGATTGGAAAGTCCGTTAGAATCAAAATGGACCCGGAGTATATCCAGAAGCTAAAACAGGCCATAAACGAGCTCGACGATAAGATCACACTCAATCACATGATAGTTATTCCTCCCAAATCTGAACACAGCTTGTATATAGAAAATTCAGCCGAGAGCGTTTATGCTGTTAGTCCTTACTTACTCACAAAAGGATTCTCAGTTAGCCAAGAGAAGAACAAGGTACGTGTATATAATGGTAGTACCAACTATTCTACTCTGCATCCCAACACAGTCTTAGCGGTGAAAAAAGACTCAATCGAACCGATAGGCAGCAATATTAACAAGACTAGCACCGAATTTGTAAATCAAGTGAATAATAATCGCGAAGGCGGAGCACAGCAAAAAAAATCTGTATGCTAGAGACAAAGATGGTATCGAAATTTCTTGCCAGTTAGACATTCATTCCACCGAACGGAAAGGGGCGATAAAAGTCTTGCAAAAATACTCGAATCTTTTCATCACTAAGGAAGAAGATTGCGGTCTTGCGCGCACCAAACCTTACATGTTCTACGTCAAGGATTCAACGCCAGTCTTTTCTAGACCCTACCCCATGTCCATAACAGAAAGAGAGAAAGGAATGGAACTAATGGCTCAGTTAGAACAAGCAGGCAAGATAGAAAGATGTGATAGTCCATATTGCGCTCCAGCTTTTGTAAAGTACAAAAAGGACAATAAAACGCCTCGTCTACTAGTCAGCTACAAGAAATTGAACGAACTTATTTTACTCAGTCATACCACGGCACCCCGAGTAGAGGCTATTATAGAAACATTGTTACATGCCAAGGTTATGAGCGTAATGGACATGAAAAGTGGTTTCTTTCAAGTCCCAATAGATCAGAGAGTAAAACCACTACTGGGTTTTAAATTTGATTCTGCACCGCAAATGACTTTCAACGTCTTACCGATGGGCTTACGAGCAAGTAGTGCTGGCTTAGTCAGTACCATGCAAGATATCCTACAGTACTTTCTATGGAAATCGGTCGTCATATACCAAGATGATATTATATGTTATAGCCCAGATGTAAATACTCACACAAAATACCTCGAACAATTGCTCGCAAAGCTGCATCAGCATAATATCAAGCTAAACACGAAAAAGTGTAAGTTTTACACACGCCAGTGCGAAGTGCTTGGGTTTGAAATAGAGAATGGACAGGTACGCCCTTCAGAAGACAATACAAAGAGTTTCACAGAATTAAAGCCACCTAAAACAATTAAAGATGTCCGATCCTTAATCAGTTCCTTCTCATATTTTCGAAAATTTATGCCAGACTTTTCTAACATAGCCAAGCCAATCAGCGATCTGTTATGCGGGAATCACGAGGCGAAAAGCAACAGCAAAATTGTATGGTCTTCAGAATGTCAAGCAGCATTTGATAAGCTTAAAGAGAAAATAACATCGCGACCCATCTTGCAAATCTTTGACCCAGAGAAAGAGATCTACATTGAGTGTGATACGTCTTCATACGCAGTGGGAGCCATGATGCTACAGAAAGACGAAAGAGAGAATGAACTTAAGCCAGTAGCATTCTATAGTGAGAAATTACCTAAGGCGAAGCGCCACCTCACAAGCTACGACACTGAACTCATTGGCATCACAAAAGCCCTGAAACACTGGCGCAGATTCCTATACATGCGAAGGGTGAAAATATTTACTGATCATTGTAACCTTGTCTCTCAGAAAATTACTCCTACCACACTCCTTAACCCATCGCGACTTCGGCGCATCACAGACGTAATCAACATGTTTGATATAGAATTTATTTTTCGCCCGGGAGCCAAAATGCTGGTTTCAGATTATCTTTCTCGAGGGCCCGACTTTGAGAAAATTAGCGCGATCTCCACGCAGACTAGAACTGAGCGCTTTCGCGATGAACAAGAGAAGGATAAGTACATCAACGGCATTAAAATAGCTCTTTTAAAGAGACCTTTCGAAAGAACGTATACTAATCACGAGATCACAAAGTTTAGGCGAGCTTCACGTAGACACATCTTAGACCGAAATGAAGTAGTATGTGTAAAGAGATATGTTCACGGGAAAACACATTTCTTACCACTCGTCCCAGCGACTATGCAAAAAGAGCTCATTGAGGAGGTGCACTCAGGGCTATATAAGGGCAATCATAGCGGAAAATGGCGAACATATAGCAAGTTATACGATACTGTATATTTCCCAGGTATGCAGAAACAAATAAAAGAATTTGTAAGGACGTGCGACATATGTCAAAGATTGAAGAAGCCCAGATTCCGATACGGGCACCTCAGTGAGGAAACAACCAAAGAGTCAAAGTTAATGCGTAAGCTCTCAACCGACGTATTAGGACCACTTAAGATCGCTAATACAGATTACTACATCATCACACTAATCAATAATTTCTCCAAGTTTCTATTCCTCAAAGCCACCAAAGTCGTTAACACTGAGATAGTCATCAAACTCCTTGATGAGGTAAGGGCACTCTTTCCGGCCCCAGAAGAACTCCACACAGACGGAGCATCCTATTACACTTCTACCGCCCTCCAGACCTATTGTGAGGAAAATAACATCGTCCTAAAGCACTCAATTCCATTCTGTCCCATTACAAACGGTCTGGCAGAAAAACAAAACGCTCATATTGGTCCATCCCTCAAGGCTGTATTTGAACAAGGCCATCCAAAAACGAATATAGACAGGTATGTCAAATTATTGCAACGCGCATATAACACATGTCCTAGCGCGAGTCTAGCCAACAGAAGTCCATTCTACATTATGTACGGGGAAAACGATAATTTCCTCAACACAAAGTATGGGTTTCCGGAAGAAGATAAGGACAGAGATACTGAGATAAGACAACTCAACGAATTCAGGAAAATACTACCAAATATATTGGAAGAAAATTACAAAAGATATATAAAATACTTTAATCAAAAAAGAAAGCCTCTTTTTCTATCGGAAGGTGATAAAGTCTTACTAGAAGTGGTTTCGCCGAAAAAAATGGACCCTCTGTACAAAGGTCCATATGAGGTCACTCGCGTCTTAGGTCGTTCGACATTTATTCTCGATATAGACGGTCGGTCGCGAAAAGCCCATATAACTCAAGTAAAACCATACTATGAGAGAAAAGATGAAGTACTTGAGAATGAAAAAAATAAAGATGATAATAAAGATAATGTTATTTAAACTCACTAGAATGACTCGTTTTTTTTTTGCGAAATATAGGTTCTTTGTGGATTTTCCTCTTCCTTTCCCCACCTTTTTCCCAAGCGCAATATTCCTTCCCCTCCTAAAAACCTCCCCCACTCTGATCCTAAGATTTTCGATTCGTTACAGAAAAATGAAGCTCATAGAATACACAGCATGCTGGATCACCATCGTAATAATCAACCAAGAAGTGAGAAGTCAGTCAACCAAAATCACCAATAGCGCATTTTTTAGAAAAATAGCTTCGCCGACGCTAGTATATAAGCATTCAATTCCATTAGTCTACACGGAGCCAATATCGATTACCATAGATGAATTCGAGAAAATGATCGACTCCGCACTACTCCCACCAAACAACATCACCTTACCTTCAGTCTTTGAGTCACTCAGAGAGAGAACAAAAGAAATTTTCGTCACGGAAGCAGCGGCCACGTTTTTCGATATGCAAGCAGAGCTGCGACCCTCAACAAGGACCAAAAGAGGGATTCATGGGCAACTTTTTCCAATGGTGCTGCACGGTAGCCCTTGAATCCGGCATCGTCGACGTTACCAATAATGGGGAAAAGCTATCAAAACAATATCAGCAGTTACGCGAATCTTCCATCAACGAGCATCGCAGCCTACTGTCTTTGCAACGTCAATTTGAAGACATCACCCAACAGATGGGAAACGAAATTACTTGGTTACGATGTGCTATGCTGTCTGATTGTGTAATCGACGTACGACTTTAATTGTAAATTATCGCATAATTTTTGCTAGCTCGGGAAATTCAGCTCGAAATACATTGCACACTTTCTTCTATGTTATTATTATTGTTATTATTATTTAGACCCAATCAATGTCATAACATTGTATCATTCATATTTCACCTACAAGTGAATCACCTATCTTATTATACGTTCATTAACCTATGTATATAATTATATAATCGTTGGAAAACTGGACCATTTTCCTCCTTCAAAAGAGGGGATGGCTTGTAACGATACATTCGGTATCGTCACGATATTAGATTTATACGTGTATTATTGTTATTATTATCATTAGGTGTTTTCAAACACACATCAGCATTTTTCGGAGATGATTCAGATATCGAATCATCAACCGTTAGATGACACACCCTCGATGACAACGTGTCAAAATATATTTTGTATATAATAACGATCTTCGACCATCGAAGGCGAAGTTGAAGTGTGTCCGCGATACAACATACTCGTACGCATCGTGTTCAAAAAGAAAACAATATAGTTCGTGAGATCAAATCGTTTTATCTTTTAATTCTTCGATTCGCGTAGGGCATCTTCGAATACCTTCGCCCAGTCAAAGCCGTCGTTGCCACAGTCCGGACCAACTTCACCGTTACACAAACTGAACAGAACTTCTTCTTCTTCTTTCTTCTTCTTATTCCTTCTTCCTCCTTCCTCCTTCCTCCTTCTTTTTCTTTTTCTTCTTCCTTCTTCTTCTTTGATATCCCCCTTCAAAGTATCAATGATTCCGAGCGAGACGGGAGCAATTTGAGAAAAATGTGTAGAACAATGTCGACATCCAAGCTATAGAGAGCAAAGGACTGGAGAGAGTTGTTACCACATTGAACTTTGTCAGATTTGAAATAATTTTGATCCTGACCTACATTGTGAACTCAGCTACCTATATAAGATTGATTAATTTCAATAAAGCTAATTGAAATTCCTTAAATTTTCTTCTATTTCCAGGTTTGAAGTGTTCCAGTCGGTAAGTGATTCAAAACCTCTTATTGTTTTTCAGCCGAAAGGATATGAAATTCGTAATCTGCGTCAAATCTCGGTTAGGATAGGACTATCGGGTACAATTTTTAGTCGCCGGAGATTTTTTTCTGGTGAAAATTCAGTTTTCACAGAGGGCAATAATTTCGAATTTTCGAAATTGTGATTTGTGGTCGAGTTTTTCAGCCGAAAAGATATGAAATTCGTAATCTCGGTTAAATTTCGGTTAGGATAGGACTATTGGGTACAATTTTTAGTCGCCGGAGATTTTTTTCTGGTGAAAATTCAGTTTTCACAGAGGGCAATAATTTCTAATTTTCGAAATTGTGATTTGTTGTCAAGTTTTTCAGCCGAAAGGATATGAAATTCGTAATCTGCGTTAAATTTCGGTTAGGATAGGACTATTGGGTACAATTTTTAGTCGCCGGAGATTTTTTTCTGGTGAAAATGCAGTTTTCACAGAGGGCAATAATTTCGAATTTTCGAAATTGTGATTTGTGGTCGAGTTTTTCAGCCGAAAAGATATGAAATTCGTAATCTGCGTTAAATTTCGGTTAGGATAGGACTATTGGGTACAATTTTTAGTCGCCGGAGATTTTTTTCTGGTGAAAATTCAGTTTTCACAGAGGGCAATAATTTCGAATTTTCGAAATTGTGATTTGTGGTCAAGTTTTTCAGCCGAAAGGATATGAAATTCGTAATCTGCGTCAAATCTCGGTTAGGATAGGACTATTGGGTACAATTTTTAGTCGCCGGAGATTTTTTTCTGGTGAAAATTCAGTTTTCACAGAGGGCAATAATTTCGAATTTTCGAAATTGAGATTTGTGGTCAAGTTTTTCAGCCGGAAGGATATGAAATTCGTAATCCGCGTTAAATTTCGGTTAGGATAGGACTATTGGGTACAATTTTTAGTCGCCGGAGATTTTTTTCTGGTAAAAATTCAGTTTTCACAGAGGACAATAATTTCGAATTTTCGAAATTGTGATTTGTGGTCGAGTTTTTCAGCCGAAAGGATATGAAATTCGTAATCTGCGTTAAATTTCGGTTAGGATAGGACTATTGGGTACAATTTTTAGTCGCCGGAGATTTTTTTCTGGTAAAAATTCAGTTTTCACAGAGGACAATAATTTCGAATTTTCGAAATTGTGATTTGTGGTCGAGTTTTTCAGCCGAAAAGATATGAAATTCGTAATCTGCGTTAAATTTCGGTTAGGATAGGACTATTGGGTACAATTTTTAGTCGCCGGAGATTTTTTTCTGGTGAAAATTCAGTTTTCACAGAGGGCAATAATTTCGAATTTTCGAAATTGTGATTTGTGGTCGAGTTTTTCAGCCGAAAAGATATGAAATTCGTAATCTGCGTTAAATTTCGGTTAGGATAGGACTATTGGGTACAATTTTTAGTCGCCGGAGATTTTTTTCTGGTGAAAATTCAGTTTTCACAGAGGGCAATAATTTCGAATTTTCGAAATTGTGATTTGTGGTCGAGTTTTTCAGCCGAAAAGATATGAAATTCGTAATCTGCGTTAAATTTCGGTTAGGATAGGACTATTGGGTACAATTTTTAGTCGCCGGAGATTTTTTTCTGGTGAAAATTCAGTTTTCACAGAGGGCAATAATTTCGAATTTCCGAAATTGTGATTTGTGGTCGAGTTTTTCAGCCGAAAAGATATGAAATTCGTAATCTGCGTTAAATTTCGGTTAGGATAGTACTATTGGGTACAATTTTTAGTCGCCGGAGATTTTTTTCTGGTGAAAATTCAGTTTTCACAGAGGGCAATAATTTCGAATTTTCGAAATTGTGATTTGTGGTCGAGTTTTTCAGCCGAAAAGATATGAAATTCGTAATCTGCGTTAAATTTCGGTTAGGATAGGACTATTGGGTACAATTTTTAGTCGCCGGAGATTTTTTTCTGGTGAAAATTCAGTTTTCACAGAGGGCAATAATTTAGAATTTTCGAAATTGTGATTTGTGGTCATGTTTTTCAGCCGATAGGATATGAAATTCGTAATCTGCGTTAAATTTCGGTTAGGATAGGACTATTGGGTACAATTTTTAGTCGCCGGAGATTTTTTTCTGGTGAAAATTCAGTTTTCACAGAGGGCAATAATTTCGAATTTTCGAAATTGTGATTTGTGGTCAAGTTTTTCAGCCGAAAAGATATGAAATTCGTAATCTCGGTTAAATTTCGGTTAGGATAGGACTATTGGGTACAATTTTTAGTCGCCGGAGATTTTTTTCTGGTGAAAATTCAGTTTTCACAGAGGGCAATAATTTCTAATTTTCGAAATTGTGATTTGTTGTCAAGTTTTTCAGCCGAAAGGATATGAAATTCGTAATCTGCGTTAAATTTCGGTTAGGATAGGACTATTGGGTACAATTTTTAGTCGCCGGAGATTTTTTTCTGGTGAAAATTCAGTTTTCACAGAGGGCAATAATTTCGAATTTTCGAAATTGTGATTTGTGGTCGAGTTTTTCAGCCGAAAAGATATGAAATTCGTAATCTGCGTTAAATTTCGGTTAGGATAGGACTATTGGGTACAATTTTTAGTCGCCGGAGATTTTTTTCTGGTGAAAATTCAGTTTTCACAGAGGGCAATAATTTCGAATTTTCGAAATTGTGATTTGTGGTCAAGTTTTTCAGCCGAAAGGATATGAAATTCGTAATCTGCGTTAAATTTCGGTTAGGATAGGACTATTGGGTACAATTTTTAGTCGCCGGAGATTTTTTTCTGGTAAAAATTCAGTTTTCACAGAGGACAATAATTTCGAATTTTCGAAATTGTGATTTGTGGTCGAGTTTTTCAGCCGAAAGGATATGAAATTCGTAATCTGCGTTAAATTTCGGTTAGGATAGGACTATTGGGTACAATTTTTAGTCGCCGGAGATTTTTTTCTGGTAAAAATTCAGTTTTCACAGAGGACAATAATTTCGAATTTTCGAAATTGTGATTTGTGGTCGAGTTTTTCAGCCGAAAGGATATGAAATTCGTAATCTGCGTTAAATTTCGGTTAGGATAGGACTATTGGGTACAATTTTTAGTCGCCGGAGATTTTTTTCTGGTGAAAATTCAGTTTTCACAGAGGGCAATAATTTCGAATTTTCGAAATTGTGATTTGTGGTCGAGTTTTTCAGCCGAAAAGATATGAAATTCGTAATCTGCGTTAAATTTCGGTTAGGATAGGACTATTGGGTACAATTTTTAGTCGCCGGAGATTTTTTTCTGGTGAAAATTCAGTTTTCACAGAGGGCAATAATTTCGAATTTTCGAAATTGTGATTTGTGGTCGAGTTTTTCAGCCGAAAAGATAAGAAATTCGTAATCTGCGTTAAATTTCGGTTAGGATAGGACTATTGGGTACAATTTTTAGTCGCCGGAGATTTTTTTCTGGTGAAAATTCAGTTTTCACAGAGGGCAATAATTTCGAATTTTCGAAATTGTGATTTGTGGTCGAGTTTTTCAGCCGAAAAGATATGAAATTCGTAATCTGCGTTAAATTTCGGTTAGGATAGGACTATTGGGTACAATTTTTAGTCGCCGGAGATTTTTTTCTGGTGAAAATTCAGTTTTCACAGAGGGCAATAATTTCGAATTTTCGAAATTGTGATTTGTGGTCGAGTTTTTCAGCCGAAAAGATATGAAATTCGTAATCTGCGTTAAATTTCGGTTAGGATAGGACTATTGGGTACAATTTTTAGTCGCCGGAGATTTTTTTCTGGTGAAAATTCAGTTTTCACAGAGGGCAATAATTTCGAATTTTCGAAATTGTGATTTGTGGTCGAGTTTTTCAGCCGAAAAGATATGAAATTCGTAATCTGCGTTAAATTTCGGTTAGGATAGGACTATTGGGTACAATTTTTAGTCGCCGGAGATTTTTTTCTGGTGAAAATTCAGTTTTCACAGAGGGCAATAATTTCGAATTTTCGAAATTGTGATTTGTGGTCAAGTTTTTCAGCCGAAAGGATATGAAATTCGTAATCTGCGTTAAATTTCGGTTAGGATAGGACTATTGGGTACAATTTTTAGTCGCCGGAGATTTTTTTCTGGTGAAAATTCAGTTTTCACAGAGGGCAATAATTTCGAATTTTCGAAATTGTGATTTGTGGTCATGTTTTTCAGCCGATAGGAGATGAAATTCGTAATCTGCGTTAAATTTCGGTTAGGATAGGACTATTGGGTACAATTTTTAGTCGCCGGAGATTTTTTTCTGGTGAAAATTCAGTTTTCACAGAGGGCAATAATTTCGAATTTTCGAAATTGTGATTTGTGGTCGAGTTTTTCAGCCGAAAAGATATGAAATTCGTAATCTGCGTTAAATTTCGGTTAGGATAGGATTATTGGGTACAATTTTTAGTCGCCGGAGATTTTTTTCTGGTGAAAATTCAGTTTTCACAGAGGGCAATAATTTCGAATTTTCGAAATTGTGATTTGTGGTCGAGTTTTTCAGCCGAAAAGATATGAAATTCGTAATCTGCGTTAAATTTCGCTTAGGATAGGACTATTGGGTACAATTTTTAGTCGCCGGAGATTTTTTTCTGGTGAAAATTCAGTTTTCACAGAGGGCAATAATTTCGAATTTTCGAAATTGTGATTTGTGGTCGAGTTTTTCAGCCGAAAAGATATGAAATTCGTAATCTGCGTTAAATTTCGGTTAGGATAGGACTATTGGGTACAATTTTTAGTCGCCGGAGATTTTTTTCTGGTGAAAATTCAGTTTTCACAGAGGGCAATAATTTCGAATTTTCGAAATTGTGATTTGTGGTCGAGTTTTTCAGCCGAAAAGATATGAAATTCGTAATCTGCGTTAAATTTCGGTTAGGATAGGACTATTGGGTACAATTTTTAGTCGCCGGAGATTTTTTTCTGGTGAAAATTCAGTTTTCACAGAGGGCAATAATTTCGAATTTTCGAAATTGTGATTTGTGGTCAAGTTTTTCAGCCGATAGGATATGAAATTCGTAATCTGCGTTAAATTTCGGTTAGGATAGGACTATTGGGTACAATTTTTAGTCGCCGGAGATTTTTTTCTGGTGAAAATTCAGTTTTCACAGAGGGCAATAATTTCGAATTTTCGAAATTGTGATTTGTGGTCGAGTTTTTCAGCCGAAAAGATATGAAATTCGTAATCTGCGTTAAATTTCGGTTAGGATAGGACTATTGGGTACAATTTTTAGTCGCCGGAGATTTTTTTCTGGTGAAAATTCAGTTTTCACAGAGGGCAATAATTTCGAATTTTCGAAATTGTGATTTGTGGTCGAGTTTTTCAGCCGAAAAGATAAGAAATTCGTAATCTGCGTTAAATTTCGGTTAGGATAGGACTATTGGGTACAATTTTTAGTCGCCGGAGATTTTTTTCTGGTGAAAATTCAGTTTTCACAGAGGGCAATAATTTCGAATTTTCGAAATTGTGATTTGTGGTCGAGTTTTTCAGCCGAAAAGATATGAAATTCGTAATCTGCGTTAAATTTCGGTTAGGATAGGACTATTGGGTACAATTTTTAGTCGCCGGAGATTTTTTTCTGGTGAAAATTCAGTTTTCACAGAGGGCAATAATTTCGAATTTTCGAAATTGTGATTTGTGGTCGAGTTTTTCAGCCGAAAAGATATGAAATTCGTAATCTGCGTTAAATTTCGGTTAGGATAGGACTATTGGGTACAATTTTTAGTCGCCGGAGATTTTTTTCTGGTGAAAATTCAGTTTTCACAGAGGGCAATAATTTCGAATTTTCGAAATTGTGATTTGTGGTCGAGTTTTTCAGCCGAAAAGATATGAAATTCGTAATCTGCGTTAAATTTCGGTTAGGATAGGACTATTGGGTACAATTTTTAGTCGCCGGAGATTTTTTTCTGGTGAAAATTCAGTTTTCACAGAGGGCAATAATTTCGAATTTTCGAAATTGTGATTTGTGGTCGAGTTTTTCAGCCGAAAAGATATGAAATTCGTAATCTGCGTTAAATTTCGGTTAGGATAGGACTATTGGGTACAATTTTTAGTCGCCGGAGATTTTTTTCTGGTGAAAATTCAGTTTTCACAGAGGGCAATAATTTCGAATTTTCGAAATTGTGATTTGTGGTCGAGTTTTTCAGCCGAAAAGATATGAAATTCGTAATCTGCGTTAAATTTCGGTTAGGATAGGACTATTGGGTACAATTTTTAGTCGCCGGAGATTTTTTTCTGGTGAAAATTCAGTTTTCACAGAGGGCAATAATTTCGAATTTTCGAAATTGTGATTTGTGGTCGAGTTTTTCAGCCGAAAAGATATGAAATTCGTAATCTGCGTTAAATTTCGGTTAGGATAGGACTATTGGGTACAATTTTTAGTCGCCGGAGATTTTTTTCTGGTGAAAATTCAGTTTTCACAGAGGGCAATAATTTCGAATTTTCGAAATTGTGATTTGTGGTCGAGTTTTTCAGCCGAAAAGATATGAAATTCGTAATCTGCGTTAAATTTCGGTTAGGATAGGACTATTGGGTACAATTTTTAGTCGCCGGAGATTTTTTTCTGGTGAAAATTCAGTTTTCACAGAGGGCAATAATTTCGAATTTTCGAAATTGTGATTTGTGGTCGAGTTTTTCAGCCGAAAAGATATGAAATTCGTAATCTGCGTTAAATTTCGGTTAGGATAGGACTATTGGGTACAATTTTTAGTCGCCGGAGATTTTTTTCTGGTGAAAATTCAGTTTTCACAGAGGGCAATAATTTCGAATTTTCGAAATTGTGATTTGTGGTCGAGTTTTTCAGCCGAAAAGATATGAAATTCGTAATCTGCGTTAAATTTCGGTTAGGATAGGACTATTGGGTACAATTTTTAGTCGCCGGAGATTTTTTTCTGGTGAAAATTCAGTTTTCACAGAGGGCAATAATTTCGAATTTTCGAAATTGTGATTTGTGGTCGAGTTTTTCAGCCGAAAAGATATGAAATTCGTAATCTGCGTTAAATTTCGGTTAGGATAGGACTATTGGGTACAATTTTTAGTCGCCGGAGATTTTTTTCTGGTGAAAATTCAGTTTTCACAGAGGGCAATAATTTCGAATTTTCGAAATTGTGATTTGTGGTCGAGTTTTTCAGCCGAAAAGATATGAAATTCGTAATCTGCGTTAAATTTCGGTTAGGATAGGACTATTGGGTACAATTTTTAGTCGCCGGAGATTTTTTTCTGGTGAAAATTCAGTTTTCACAGAGGGCAATAATTTCGAATTTTCGAAATTGTGATTTGTGGTCGAGTTTTTCAGCCGAAAAGATATGAAATTCGTAATCTGCGTTAAATTTCGGTTAGGATAGGACTATTGGGTACAATTTTTAGTCGCCGGAGATTTTTTTCTGGTGAAAATTCAGTTTTCACAGAGGGCAATAATTTCGAATTTTCGAAATTGTGATTTGTGGTCGAGTTTTTCAGCCGAAAAGATATGAAATTCGTAATCTGCGTTAAATTTCGGTTAGGATAGGACTATTGGGTACAATTTTTAGTCGCCGGAGATTTTTTTCTGGTGAAAATTCAGTTTTCACAGAGGGCAATAATTTCGAATTTTCGAAATTGTGATTTGTGGTCGAGTTTTTCAGCCGAAAAGATATGAAATTCGTAATCTGCGTTAAATTTCGGTTAGGATAGGACTATTGGGTACAATTTTTAGTCGCCGGAGATTTTTTTCTGGTGAAAATTCAGTTTTCACAGAGGGCAATAATTTCGAATTTTCGAAATTGTGATTTGTGGTCGAGTTTTTCAGCCGAAAAGATATGAAATTCGTAATCTGCGTTAAATTTCGGTTAGGATAGGACTATTGGGTACAATTTTTAGTCGCCGGAGATTTTTTTCTGGTGAAAATTCAGTTTTCACAGAGGGCAATAATTTCGAATTTTCGAAATTGTGATTTGTGGTCGAGTTTTTCAGCCGAAAAGATATGAAATTCGTAATCTGCGTTAAATTTCGGTTAGGATAGGACTATTGGGTACAATTTTTAGTCGCCGGAGATTTTTTTCTGGTGAAAATTCAGTTTTCACAGAGGGCAATAATTTCGAATTTTCGAAATTGTGATTTGTGGTCGAGTTTTTCAGCCGAAAAGATATGAAATTCGTAATCTGCGTTAAATTTCGGTTAGGATAGGACTATTGGGTACAATTTTTAGTCGCCGGAGATTTTTTTCTGGTGAAAATTCAGTTTTCACAGAGGGCAATAATTTCGAATTTTCGAAATTGTGATTTGTGGTCGAGTTTTTCAGCCGAAAAGATATGAAATTCGTAATCTGCGTTAAATTTCGGTTAGGATAGGACTATTGGGTACAATTTTTAGTCGCCGGAGATTTTTTTCTGGTGAAAATTCAGTTTTCACAGAGGGCAATAATTTCGAATTTTCGAAATTGTGATTTGTGGTCGAGTTTTTCAGCCGAAAAGATATGAAATTCGTAATCTGCGTTAAATTTCGGTTAGGATAGGACTATTGGGTACAATTTTTAGTCGCCGGAGATTTTTTTCTGGTGAAAATTCAGTTTTCACAGAGGGCAATAATTTCGAATTTTCGAAATTGTGATTTGTGGTCGAGTTTTTCAGCCGAAAAGATATGAAATTCGTAATCTGCGTTAAATTTCGGTTAGGATAGGACTATTGGGTACAATTTTTAGTCGCCGGAGATTTTTTTCTGGTGAAAATTCAGTTTTCACAGAGGGCAATAATTTCGAATTTTCGAAATTGTGATTTGTGGTCGAGTTTTTCAGCCGAAAAGATATGAAATTCGTAATCTGCGTTAAATTTCGGTTAGGATAGGACTATTGGGTACAATTTTTAGTCGCCGGAGATTTTTTTCTGGTGAAAATTCAGTTTTCACAGAGGGCAATAATTTCGAATTTTCGAAATTGTGATTTGTGGTCGAGTTTTTCAGCCGAAAAGATATGAAATTCGTAATCTGCGTTAAATTTCGGTTAGGATAGGACTATTGGGTACAATTTTTAGTCGCCGGAGATTTTTTTCTGGTGAAAATTCAGTTTTCACAGAGGGCAATAATTTCGAATTTTCGAAATTGTGATTTGTGGTCGAGTTTTTCAGCCGAAAAGATATGAAATTCGTAATCTGCGTTAAATTTCGGTTAGGATAGGACTATTGGGTACAATTTTTAGTCGCCGGAGATTTTTTTCTGGTGAAAATTCAGTTTTCACAGAGGGCAATAATTTCGAATTTTCGAAATTGTGATTTGTGGTCGAGTTTTTCAGCCGAAAAGATATGAAATTCGTAATCTGCGTTAAATTTCGGTTAGGATAGGACTATTGGGTACAATTTTTAGTCGCCGGAGATTTTTTTCTGGTGAAAATTCAGTTTTCACAGAGGGCAATAATTTCGAATTTTCGAAATTGTGATTTGTGGTCGAGTTTTTCAGCCGAAAAGATATGAAATTCGTAATCTGCGTTAAATTTCGGTTAGGATAGGACTATTGGGTACAATTTTTAGTCGCCGGAGATTTTTTTCTGGTGAAAATTCAGTTTTCACAGAGGGCAATAATTTCGAATTTTCGAAATTGTGATTTGTGGTCGAGTTTTTCAGCCGAAAAGATAGAAATTCGTAATCTGCGTTAAATTTTCGGTTAGGATAGGACTATTGGGTACAATTTTTAGTCGCCGGAGATTTTTTTCTGGTGAAAATTCAGTTTTCACAGAGGGCAATAATTTCGAATTTTCGAAATTGTGATTTGTGGTCGAGTTTTTCAGCCGAAAAGAATATAGAAATTCGTAATCTGCGTTAAATTTCGGTTAGGATAGGACTATTGGGTACAATTTTTAGTCGCCGGAGATTTTTTTCTGGTGAAAATTCAGTTTTCACAGAGGGCAATAATTTCGAATTTTCGAAATTGTGATTTGTGGTCGAGTTTTTCAGCCGAAAAGATATGAAATTCGTAATCTGCGTTAAATTTCGGTTAGGATAGGACTATTGGGTACAATTTTTAGTCGCCGGAGATTTTTTTCTGGTGAAAATTCAGTTTTCACAGAGGGCAATATTTCGAATTTTCGAAATTGTGATTTGTGGTCGAGTTTTTCAGCCGAAAAGATATGAAATTCGTAATCTGCGTTAAATTTCGGTTAGGATAGGACTATTGGGTACAATTTTTAGTCGCCGGAGATTTTTTTTCTGGTGAAAATTCAGTTTTCACAGAGGGCAATAATTTCGAATTTTCGAATTGTGATTTGTGGTCGAGTTTTTCAGCCGAAAAGATATGAAATTCCGTAATCTGCGTTAATTTCGGTTAGGATAGGACTATTGGGTACAATTTTTAGTCGCCGGAGATTTTTTCTGGTGAAAATTCAGTTTCACAGAGGGCAATAATTTCGAATTTTCGAAATTGTGATTTGTGGTCGAGTTTTTCAGCCGAAAAGATATGAAATTCGTAATCTGCGTTAAATTTCGGTTAGGATAGAACATTAGGGTAAAATTTTTTAGTTCTGCCGGAGATTTTTTTCTGGTGAAGGGATTGTCAGGTTTTCACAGAGGCAATAATTCGAATTCGAAATTGTGATTTGTGGTCGAGTTTTCAGCCGAAAAGATAATGAAATTCGTAATCTGCGTTAAATTTCGGTT